>JAVSCE010009533.1:0-16396 GCA_032199065.1 Smutsia gigantea
CAAATGATTTCCCTCATTTGTGGAGTATAACAACGCAGCAAAACTGAAGGAACAAAATAGCAGCAGACTCAGAGACTCCAAGAAGGAACTAGTGGTTACCAACGGGGAGGGGTATGGGAGGGCAAGTGGGGAGGGTGGGAGAAGGGGATTGAGGGGCATTATGTTTAGTACACATGGTGTTTGGGGATCTTGGGGAAAACAGTGTAGCACAGAGAAGGCAAATAGTGAATCTGTGGCATCTTACTACACTGATGGACAGTGACTGCATTGGGGTATGGGTGGGGACTTGATAATATGGGTAAATGCAGTAACCACATTGTTTTTTCATGTGAAACCTTCATAAAAGTATATCAGTAATACCTTAATTGAAAAAAACTGAATATATTTAATTCATGTAATTTGATGTGTTTGGACATATGCATACACCTGTGAAACCATTACTGCAATCAAGGTAATACACATATAGGTCACCTTCAAAAGTTTTTTTGCGCCCTTTGGGTTTGTGTGTGTGTAAAAACACCTAAAATTTGTTAAGAGGGTAGATGTCATGTTAAGTGTTACTCTCATTAGTAAGCTACCTACCTCTGCCAAATCACTGAGGCTTAACTCTCCTAAGGGAAATCTGTGAACTCTGGTAAGAACTGCTGTCATGGCAGCAGGGAGGGAGAGGAGACATTGTGAAGCGCATTATCTGCCCAGCAATAAGGCAGATGGATTTAGAAGGTGGGTAGGTAAGTAGCCCCGGACATCTTAAGAGAGACCACTGGGGGCACAGGAAGATTCTCCTAAGCAATAATGCAGTTGAAATCAACTGAGAAATGGACCTCATGACCTGAGCTGACCCAGTGGTTGGTATTTAATCCCTTCCCCAGTGATAAAGTATTATGACCCACTGCATTTACTCTTAAAGTACTGGAAGAAGCGTCAGGTGAAAGCGTGGGTAAGAAACCTTGCCTACCTGACCCTTACCTGTCAATCCCAGGTGGAAACCCTGATGCTTCAGATAAAGGGGAGGTACCCCCGGCCTGTCTAACTGCAGAGCTAGAACCCACAGTGCTACCATTTCTTATTCTCTATTTCTCTCCAGCCTGAAGAGAGGATGTGCTCCTGGGCCTGAACCTCAGGGCTCTGCCCCTGCTGCATTCAGGACTGAGTAGTAGATTAGTTGGGAGTTGATGCAAGAGGCCAGAGCTTGAGCTGGTGAGAGCATGATTAGCTCAGGTGTAGGCCTAGAACCTGGGGGCAGGGACTGAGTAGGTACCCAAGGATCAGACCATTCTCCTCTGAGGGGAGGGCAGGGCAGGGTATGGGAAATCTAGGAATGGGCTGGCTCTACCAACTGAGGTTTTTCTTAAAAAAAAAGTACTCTAGAAGAGCTTCTTGCACCATTTGAGAGATGGGCCTCTAAGATTCTTCCCAGTTCTCCATTCCTGTGAACAACAATTGTGATAGCGCACTAGCTGTTTTCAATGGCCATAAGCATTTTAAGCCAGCTATGAAGATAATGAAGTTTTAGGCCTCTGGATAAGGATTGCTCCTTTGTCTATGGATCAGAAGTCACCTTTGAAATTGTGCAGATCTTTCGTTAAAGAAAATGCTCAGATTTGACTAAAACTGGGTGGGGAAGATGGTGCTTCTGTAATGTGAACAACTCAGTACTTCGTGATACCATTTTATTTTCAGAATGACAAGTGACTTCAGTTTTCTCATCTGTAAAATTAGATCGAAACTCATCTTTACAGGATTTTTTGAACAGTTAAATAAGATAACATTTGTGAAAGGTAGTTTATGAATAAACATTTGTATATTATACTTATTCAATTGCCCTAATATAAGGAGCACCGAGAAGAGATAAAATGGAAGGCCATTTGGGTTTTCCCTGATAATTTGGTTTTGAATGGAAAGCTGTGTTGAATATATTCTTTTAAATTATGCAGAACTGAAGTAATTTGATCACAAAGCCACTTGAAAAATCACTGAAAGAACTAAGTCAACTTTTAAAATCACTTCAAATTGTGGTCTTTAGGACATTTGATTCAATCAGTAAACAGACAATGGGTTAAATAGCCTAGTTTTCTAAGCCTGAGATACTTACTGATTTACTCAACTGTTCTTATGCTCTGAGGCACTGAAGATTTGCTAGATAGAAATATCCCATTCTCTTAACATTTTATCAAGAAACTTGTACAACTTAAGACATTCCTTCTATTCTATGTTATAATTAATTTGTTCAGATACAAATACTGGAGAAGATGGAGGAAGGGGAAGGAGATAAGGGGCAATAGAGCAATTCCAAGACTGAGTGACAGTATCCCTAATCTCTGAGAAAAGCAGGTACTTTTTAATCATTTGAGAATCTTACAAAAGGAAAGGCCACTTTACTGCTCTATTTACAATTACACTTTTTCATAAAATTAATAGTATCGAGCAAGTAGCTGAGATTTCTAGAAATAAATTCCTGGTAATAATTACTAACAAGTTTCCTATAAAGAAGGGACTCTCTAAGCACAAAAGGAATGTTTTGTGCTTAGATTGGAATTCTGTAGCAGATTGGATTCTGTACTAGTTTTCAACAAGGCAGTATCATTTCATAGTCTTTAGATAGGAAAAGCCAGAACTACACTCATTTCTGACATTAGAGAATTATACCACATCTAATTGAAGCACTGTGATAAGATGTCATCCACCCAGCAGTTTGGAGGAAGGTACGGCAAGACCTGGGATCTATAAGCCAAAGTGACGAGACAGATAACCACAGTGCTGATGGATTGCCAATAAAATTGTCAATGAGAAGATTCCACTGATGAGTGGTTTCCAGCATCTCCTCTCAGCTGTAGTAATAGTAGTAACAGCGATGTCAGCCCGAACAGCAGGAGCAGAAGCAGGAATAGTGCTAACATTAGCGGTCATAGTGTTAAGCAGCAGTGTAGGTCCTGAGTGGCTGATAATATAGATAATTATCTCTAATCCTTACATCAAATTTGCAAGGAAATTATCATTACATACCTTTCACGACAAGGAGGCTGAGGCTTGGCATGTTTATGTAATTTACTTGAGGCTACACAGCTGGCTAGATACAAAATCAGGATCAAAACCTAGGACTGTCTTATTTTAAGGCTGAACTCCCTTCAAGCCACCATACATCACAGTGGTATGATGACTAAATAGATATTTTTCCACAGGAGTGAAGCATTAAAAACAGTAGAAGATTTGCACACTATCCTCTCTGAGTTTGTTGACAGCCAGCTCTTCCAGATAGTCGAATACCAAAATGACAGGAGAGAGGCTGCAGTAAAATCTCAAAGTCAGAGAAATGAGGTGTGTGAGTATGAATGTGAGTTGAACCATGGTGTGGCCAAGTATAAGGCAATATAATTTATGGAAAATACCCTAATGCTATTTAAAAAGACAGTTATGACTCAAATGAGCATTTAAGTCTAGGAGCATTCACAGATAGTCCATAAAAACAGAAGTCTGCTGTGCCCGAGTCACCCAAAATCCAATGGTATACCTATCTTTAATACTATGTGGTTCAACAATGGCTCTCAAGAAAGACATACCAGGTTAGGAAAAGAAAGTTAATAGAAATGACCATGAAAGTGGCATAGGAAGGTCAGAATGAAAAATAGGGTGAAGATTAAGGCCATTCTAGCTGAATAAAATGAAGACAGAAATAAATCAGGAAGGGTAGTCATAGACTAACAGTAATAGTAACAATGATGACTCACACTCCTTCATGCCAATCATTATTCTAACACTGTATACACATATTAACTCATTTGATTCCCACAGCCCTATGAGTAGGTGCTGTTATTTACATTTTACAAATGAGGAAACTGAAGCACAGATCCCAAAGTCACACACATCTAGTCACTGGCAGGGCAGGAACTCCACCTAGGCAGCCTGGACTCTTAGTCACTCCACCACAATGCCCCTTTAAGGTACAGAGAGAGTTTACTGTGAAGTTAGGTATCATAGCTTATAATCTTAGTATCAAGGAAAAGCTCCTGACGTTGCTTAAACAGGAAATAAACTTTATAGAGTAAGAAACCCCTTAACAGATAATAGGCTGAAAATGGTAATAGTTTCAAGAAAAGTGGGCAAGTAGGTAGGTTGATAAGCTAAGCATAATGAGTTATATAGGGAAGCTACACTAATTACAACAAACATCGGAAGCTTCTTGAGTTTGAAATAATGTGGAGTGACCATACCCTTCAATACAAATTACTGGCCTGTTCCAGTTATATATTTCTTAGATTTTACAAACATAGTAATAAGCATGCAGTTTTTTCCTGATATAATTTCTAAGAACATGAAAATGGATATTGCCAGCTTCTAGCTGCATACTCCACCTTACAAATAATTCATGAACATGTATGAAATGTCTAGAAGTTCATCTTAGTCAACACTTTCAACCAACTATTTTTTATTTCCTGATTCAGAAAATCTGACTAATGATTATTCTACATCAGCCTTCTCCACACTGTATCCTAAGGAGTATCATGGTTACAAGTTATTATATATTGGGGAGAAAATTCCAGGGTCAAATAAGTGCCCACTAAATTTTCTCTTAGAGAACAATAGATCACATGTAGCATGAAAAATCCCATAATAAAAAAGTATTTAACCCAGTATTTTCTAAGTTTATTTGAGCATGGCACCTTTATTTTAAAGACCATTTATAAATTACGGGCTTTTCGCGCTAGACCTAGATACCTTATTTTGCAGAAATGGAAGAGTATAAACTTTACAAGAGGGGACACGTAGGGTGTTAGCCATGCCCAGGAGTAATAGGGGTATTTCGTTTTCTCATTGTCAAAAGAGCCCCTGTTTCTGCTATTGGGGATAGTGGTATGTGGCATTCTTAATTCATTTTCTCCTAAGAACAAATTATAAGTCATGTTTTAGGTATAACCAAAATAGCATCATAGAATCCAAGAACTCTAGAACAAGTTAGCCGCCACATTTTACAAATAGGACATCTGAGATCAAGGACACTGTCATTCCCCTGGTGTTCCTCTCACATGACCAGCCACGTATTAGTCTCCTCTGCTGAGTCCTTCTCAACTCCCTAGCTTCTTGTTGTTGGAATGACCTGGAGCTCTGTCTGTGGAACTTGTCCTCTCACTACACCTACCCTTATCCCTTGGTGAGCACATATAGCCTTGCGACTTAAAAAAAAATTTTAATGCTACTGACAGCTCAGACCTCTCCTCTAAACTGTAAACTCACAGACATCTCAAATTCAAACATCTCCCAAATCAAAGTCATCATTTTCCCTCCAAAATTCACTTCCCCATCTCAGTTAACATCAACATCATCTTTCCATTCTTAGGCCAATGAACACACTATCCCCAACACTTTTTCTCTCACACCTCACATCTAAACCATCAACAAATGGCATACCCACAGTTGAGCCACTTACTACCTATACTCTTACTATCCTAATCTAAACTGCTATCATCTCCTAGCTGGATAATTACAATAGCTTCCCAGCTCATCTCCCTGATACTGCCTTTGGTCCCCTGCAGCTTATTCTCAAGCCAGCAGTTAAAGTGATCCTGCTAAGACTGTATTTAAAATTTTTTGTTTTACATTGAGATATAAAACACTCTTCTATTCAAAATCCACTAATGGCTTCCTGTCTCAGAATAAAAGCCAAATCCTTACAATTGCCTAATAAGGCCCCGCATGTGGTACACATCACCTCTCAGGCCCCATCTTCTATTACTCTCCCCTGCTCCCACCTCCACTGGAGCCCCATGTTACTTGCTGTTCCTTGAACCAGGCATGAGCCTTCTTCAGGGCCCTTCTTGTTTTCCTTTCATCATTATGTTAGCTGTAGATGTTATTAGGTTACTTTAAGGAGGTTTCCTTCATATTCTTAATTTGCTAAGATTTTTTTGTAGAGGTAAGATTCACATAAAATTAACTAACTATGTGAAAGTAAAGATTCAGTGACACTTAGTGTTCACAATGTTGTGTAACCACCATCTCTGTTTAGTTCCTACATGTTTTCATCATACCCCAAAGGAAACCCTGTACCTATTAAGTAGTCACTCCCCACTGTCCACCCACCCTCAGCCCCTGGCAACCACCAGTGTGCTTTCTGTATCAAGGATTTCCCTCTTCTGGATATAACATACAAATGAAATTGCACAATATGTGACATTTTATGACTGACTTTTTCACTTAGCATCATGTTTTTGAGGTCCATGCACATTGCAGCATATATCAGTATTTTATTCCTTTTTATGGATAAATAATATTATATTGTATGCTTATTCCACAATTTATTTATCCCTTCCTCTGTTGATGACAAATGGGCTGGTTCCATCTTTCAGCTATTGTGAATAGTGCAGCTGGGAACATGCATATACAAGTATCTGAGTCTCTCCTTTTGATTCTTTTGGATATACGCCCAGCAGCAGAATTTCTGGGTCATCGGATAACTCTATGCTTACCTTTTTGAGGAACTGTCAAACTGTTTTCTACAATGGCTGTATGTAGATAAAGTGAAGGTTCCTATGGCCAGGATTCTCACCTGGCCCTGGTTGACTAGCTCACTACACAGGTGTGGGCAATATGTTGCTATTGACTCTAAAGAGCTCTGCCCAGTGCTCTGGACGACAAGGTGGCACAGCTGCAAGGCTGCAGGAGTGCAGAGACAAGACTGGAGTGGTGGCAGCACCGAGGACAGAGACTGAGACAGTTGCAGGGGTAGAGAGGCCCAGACACAGAGATGGGCTTGCTGCATGCAGACCCGCTCTGAGTGGATGGGGTTCTAGTGATTGACCTGCCACTGTGGGAATAAAGTTGGGTATAACCCTTTGTGGGGAAGTTGGGGTTCCTATGGCCAGGATCCTCACTGAACTTAAACCACCTGATGATGTAACTGGCTTGTTGCTAGGCTTTTCCACACCTTTAGGCAATAAGCTATTATTGCACTATATAGAGAGCTCAGCCCAGTGCTCTGGGCGGAATTAGAGACGCTGGTGCTCGACCTACCACCGGGAGAACAAGCTGGGTAATACACTCTTTCACCCCAAAGAAAGTTTTGCTGTGAAGTTCTTTGGTCCCATTGGGTCTATAGTGAACTTGCATAGGGCTGAAACCCACCGGCAAGACAGCAAGACACTGTACCATTTCACATTCCCACCAACAATGTATGGAGGGTTCCAGTATCCAAGTCAGGGCTTTAGCACTTGTTATTCTCTCTCTGGATTGCTCTTCTGATAGACACCCAAGTAGCTCATTTCCTCACTTCCTTCAGGTCTTTTCTCAATTGTCATCTTCTCGCAGAGACTACCCTGACCACCAAATTTAAAATTTCAACCTCCTAACCTTCAACCCATACTCCCAATGCTCCTTCCATAATTTTTGTCCATAGTATTGATCATCATTTAACATACAATATAATTTCCTTATTTTCTATTGTCTGTCTTCCACCACTGAAGTCTAAGCTCCATGACAGCAAAGATTTCTGTATGTTTTTCCATCACCTAGAATATTGTCAGGCACACAGTAAGTACTTGATAAATATTTGCTTAACAACTAAGTGCAGTCCAAAGATGTGTTTAGGCAAAGTGTGACAAGAAAGAGCAAGAAACTTAGTCTGTATAGTTCAGAGGTTATTATTTTTCTAATAATGGTGATGGATGGAAACCAAGCCGCCTTTTATTCAGCTGTAAGCAAAAAGCACATGTGCATGAGATGGCTATATCTGAATCAGGTGAAATGACTAGATTAGCCTGAAGGTAAAGGGAACAGACTATCAAGCTAAAACTCATTTGTATCAATTAAAACTCAGCTAATTGCCTATAATAAGAAAGCTTAACATTGACTGGCTGAAATGTTTTATTTAAACAAAGCAAAAAAAATATGCTACAGGACACATAACTTTAATAAGAGTATTTTACTTTAAGAAAACAAAGCTAGGAAATTCAAGATGGCAGCATGAGAGGTGAGACAGAGAACTCCTCTCAAAACCACAGATAGTGTGAAAATATAGTTAATACAACTAACCCTAAAACAGCAATAGGAAAGAAGGCTGCACCAGACTGCATACAGACCTCACAAACAGAACAGACCTCACAAAACAGGGTAACGTACGAAAGCCTTGATCCAGTGGGACCCAAGCCCTTCCCCCATGCCAGGTCACCGGCAGGAGGAAGAGAAATGGAGCAGGGGAGGGGGTGGAAGCCTGGGACTGCTGAACACCTGGCCCTGGAGGTCTACTTTGCAAGCAGAAACCTACATTGTGTGGTGCTCTGGAGGATGGGGAGCTGGGACAGGCAGAGTGCTTGAGAGACAGATTCCAGCCATTTGTGGAGGACGGGATCCACACCTGGCTGCTCTGAGACAAGGGAAAGGCAGGTGGTCTGAGAGGCTTCCTAGCAGCGAGAGGGTTGCTGAAGGCACAGGGTTTGAACAGAGCTTGCTGCGCAGCAGAAGGGACAGGGGCACAAGGTTGTCTGACACAGGGGGACAAGGTTGTCTGGGTGTGCTCTGCCCAGCAGATTGGGAACTTTGAAGACCTTCAGGCACTCCATCCCCCTGACTGGCTACTCAGTTCCGAGGTCCTCCACTGTGATACGCAGCCTACTGAGCCTTCCTCCTGGCCTGACAGCACTGGCTCTCAAACCAGCAGTCGCTGCTCTAGTGTCAGCCCAGCCAGAGAGAGGCCTCACCTACAACAGCTAGAGATGCCAAGCACAGAGGCTTACACGTGTGCTCGGCCCACTGGCTCTGACACTGGAGACAGGCATAGCAGATGGGAGTCAGGAAACAGATCTTCCACCCCCCCAGGCACCAGCTCCGCTCCCTTATGACCCCCAACCTCATTCTAGGGGCTGAGCAGCTCCAGAGACTGGAGCTTCTGGGCACTAGAGGGCACCACAAAGAAATATGAAATGTCAAAAGAACATGGGACAGACCAAAATCTCACAAACACCAGAAAAAGGGCCAAATGAAATTGAACTAACCAATCTTCCTGAAGGAGAGTTCAAAATAAAAATTATAAACATGCTTATGGAGGTACAGAAAAATATTCAAGAACTCAGGAACGAATTTAAGATGGAGATTCAATCATTAAGAAATTCCATATCTGAAATGAAACATACAATGGAGGGATTTAAAAGCACATTAGATGTAGTAGAAGAGACAGTAAATGGAATAGAAATTAGAGAACAGGAATACAAAGAAGCTGAGGCACAGAGAGAAAAAAGAATCTATAAGAATGAAAGAATATTGAGAGAACTGTGTGACCCATCCAAACAGAACAATATTTGCATAATAGGGATACCAGAAGAAGAAGAAGAGAGAAAAAGGGATACAGAGTGTCACTGTGGAGGTAATTGCTGAAAACTTCCCCAATCTGGGGGAGGAGATAGTCTTTCAAGCCATGGAGGTGCACAGATCTCCAAACACAAGGGACCCAAGGAAGACAACACCAAGGCATATAATAATTAAAATGGCAAAGATCAAGGATATGGACAGACTTTTAAAAGCAGCTAGAGAGGAAAAAAGATCACATACAAAGGAAAACCCATCAGGCTATCCTCAGATTTCTCAACAGAAACCTTACAGGCCAGAAGGGAGTGGCATGATATATTTAATGCAATGAAGCAGAAGGGCCTCGAACCAAGAATACTCTACATGGCAAGGTTATCATTTAAATTTGAAGGAGGGATTAAATAATTTTCAGATAAGCAAAAGTGGAGAGAATTTACCTCCCATAAACCACCCCTACGGTGCATTTTGGAGGGACTCCTATTGATGGAAGTATTCCTAAGACTAAAAAAATGTCACCCAAGAGATAGACAAAGAGTACAGAATATGATTCATAACATACAGAGAATGGAGAAGGAAGACAAAGGAGGAAAAAAAAAGAAACCTTAAGTTCTGTTTGTAATAGCATACAAAGTGAGTTAAATTAGACTGTTAGATAGTAAGGGAATTATCCTTGAACCTTTGGTAACCACAAATCTAAAGCCTGCAATGGCAATAAGTACATACCTATCGATAATCACCATAAATGTAAATTGTCTGAAGGCACCAATCAAAAGATGTAGAGTCACTGAATGGATAAAAAAACAAGACCCATCTATATGCTGCCTACAAGAGACTCACTTCAAACCCAAATACATACACAGACTGAAAGTAAAGGGATGGAAAAAGACATTTCATTCAACTAATATAGGGAGAAAAAGCAGGAGTTGCAGTACTTGTATCAGACAAAATAGATTTCAAAACAAAAAAAGTCACAAGAGACAAAGAAGGACATTATGTAATGATAAAAGGATCAGTCCAACAAGAGGATATAACTATTATAAACATCTATGCACCCAACACAGGATCACCTACATATGTGAAACAAATACTAACAGAATTAAAGGGGAAAATAGAATGTAATGCATTCATATTGAGAAACTTCAACACACCACTCACTCCAAAGGACAGATCAACCAGACAGAAAATACATAAAGAGACAGAGGCACTGAACAACGTATTAGAACAGATGGACCTAACGGACATCTACAGAGCACTCCATCCAAAAGCAACAGGATACACATTCTTCTCAAGTGCACATGGAACATTTTCAAGAATACATCATATACTACACCATAAAAAGGAACTCAGCAAATTAAAAAAGACTGAAATTGTACCAACCAGCTTCTCACATCACAAAGGTATGAAACTAGAAATAAATTACTCAAAGAAAATGAAAAACCCCACAAACACATGGAGGCTTAATAACATGCTCCTAAATAATCAACGGATCAATGACCAAATAAAAACAGAGATCAAGCAATATATGGAGAAAAATGACAACAATAATTCAACAGTGCAAAATCTGTGGGACACAGCAAAGCCCATGTTAAGAGGGAAATAAATTGCAATTACACGCTTACCTCAGGAAAGAAGAACAATCCCAAATGAACAGTCTAAATTAACAATTAATGAAACTAGAAAAGGAAGAACAAATGAGGCCCAAAGTCAATAGCAGGAGGGACATAATAAAGATTAAAGCATAAATAAATAAAATTGAGAAGAATAAAAACAATAGAAAGAATCACTGAAAGCAAGAGCTGGTTCTTTGAGAAAATAAACAAAATAGATGAACCCCTGGACAGACTTATCAAGAAAAAAAGAGAGTCTAGACGCATAAACGGAATCAGAAATGAGAAAGGAAAAATCACGACGGACCCCACAGAAATACAAAGAATTATGAGAGAACACTATGAAATATATATGCTAACCAACTGGACAACCTAGAAGAAATGGACAACTTTCTAGAAAAATACAACCTTCCAAGGCTGACCCAGGAAGAAACGGAATATATGAGTAGACCAATTAGCAGCAAGGAAATTGAATTGGTAATCAAAAAACTACCTAAGAACAAAACTCTTGGACCAGATGATTTCACTGCTGAATTTTATCAAATATTTACTGAAGACCTAATACCAATCCTCTTTAACGTTTTCCAAAAAGTACAAGAGGAGGGAATACTCCCAAACTCATTCTACGAGGCCAACATCACTCTAATACAAAATCAGGCCAAAACAGCACAAAAAAAGAAAATTACAGGCCAATATCCCTGATGAACATAGATGCAAAAATACTCAACAAAATACTAACAAACCAAATTCAAAAATCCATCAGAACATCATCCATCATGATCAAGTGGGATTCATCCCAACTATACAAGGATGGTACAACATTCGAAAATCCATCAACATCATCCACTACATCAACAAAAAGGACAAAAACCACATGATCATCTCCATAGATGCTGAAAAAGCATTCAAAAAAATTAAACATCCATTCATGATAAAAACTCTCAACAAAACTGGTATAGAAGGCAAGTACCTCAACATAATAAAGGCCATATATGAGAAACCCACAGCCAACATTACACTTAACAGCAGAAGCTGAAAGCTTTTCCTTTAAGATCGGGAACAAAATAACGATGCCCACTCTCCCTAATTTTATTCAACATACTTCTAGAGGTCCTAGCCATGGCAATCAGACAACACAAAGAAATAAATGGCATCCAGATTGGTAAGGAAGAAGTCAAACTGTCCCTGTTTGCAGATGACATGTTACTGTACATAAAAAACTCTAAGGAATCCACTCCAAAACTACTAGATCTAATATCTGAATTCAGTAAAGTTACAGGACACAAAATTAATATGCAGAAATCTGTTGCATTTCTATACACTAACAGTGAACTAGCAGAAAGAGAAATCAGGAAAAATACTGCATTCACAATGGCATCCAAAAGAATAAAATACCTAGGAATAAACCTAACCAAGGAAGTAAAAGACTTATACTCTGAAAATTACAAGACACTCATCAGAGAAATTAAAGAAGATACCAATAAATGGAAACACATACCATGCTCATGGATAAGAAGAATTAATATTGTCAAAATGGCCATCCTGCCTAAAGCAATCTACAGATTCAATGCAATCCCTATTAAAATACCAACAGCATTCTTCAATGAATTAGAGCAAATAGTTCTAAAATTCATATGGAACCACCAAAGACCCCGAATAGCCAAAGCAATCCTGAGAAGAAGAAAGAAGGGGGAATTACACTACCTGACTTCAAGCTCTACTACAAAGCAACAGTAATCAAGACAATTTGGTACTGGCACAAGAACAGAACCATAGACCAATGGAACAGACTAGAGAGCCCAGATATAAATCAAGCATTATGTGGTCAATTAATATATGATAAAGGAGCCATGGATATACAATGTGGAAATGACAGCCTCTTCAACAGCTGGTGTTGGCCAAACTGGACAGCTACGTGTAAGTGAATGAGGCTGAATTATTTTCTAACCCCATACACAAAGGTAAACTCAAAATGGATCGAAGACCTGAATGTAAGTCATGAAACCATAAAACTCTTAGAACAAAACATAAGCAAAAATCTCTTGGACATAAATATGAGAACCTTCTTCATGAACACATCTCCCTGGGCAAGGGAAACAAAAGGAAAAATGAACAAGTGGGACTATATCAAACTAAAAAGCTTCTGTACAGCAAAGGACACCATCAATAGAACAAAAATACATCCTACGGTATGGGAGAATATATTCAGAAATGACATATCCGATAAGGGGTTGACATCCAAATTATATAAAGAGCTGATGCACCTCAACAAACAAAAAGCAAATGAGCCAATTAAAAAATAGGCAGAGGAGCTGAACAGACACTTCTCCAAAGAAGAAATTCAGATGTCCAACAGGCACATGAAAAGATGCTCCACATTGCCAATCATCAGGGAAATGCAAATTAAACCACAATGAGATATCACCTCACAGCCTTTACCATGGCCAACATCCAAAAGACAAACAACAACAAATGTTGGCGAGGATGTGGAGAAAGGAGAACCCTCCTACACTGCTGGTGGGAATGTAAACTAGTTCTACTATTGTGGAAAGCAGTATGGAGTTTCCTCAAAAAACTCAAAATAGAAATACCATTTGACCTGGGAATTCCACTCCTAGGAATTTACCCTAAAAATGCAGGATCCCAGTTTCAAGAAGACATATGCACCCCTATGTTTATCACAGCACTATTTACAGTAGCCAAGAAATGGAAGCAACCTAAGTGTCCATCAGTTGATGAATGGATAAAGAAGATGTGGTACATATACAAAATGGAATATTATTCAGCCATAAGAAGAAAACAGGACATCCGGGAAGATGGCAGTGTGAGCAGGGTGGCAGAAATTTCCTCCCAACACTATATGTATCTACGAAAACACAGCAAATACATCTATTCCTAAAAGAGAGACGAGAATACACAGGAAAGCACACAGCGTGCAGCTACACCCGAGAGGACTCGGCACCCCAAGAGGCGGGTAAGATACGGAGCCACGACCTGGCGGGACCCGAGCACTCCCCCACCCCAGCGCACCGGCGAGAGGAGAGGATTCAGAGCCGGGAGGGAGTGGAAGTACACCCCGCGAAGTAGCCAGCCCCGGTGATCTGCGCGGGGAGCGCTGACCCACATTGCGCAGTGCAGCGGAGATTGGAGAGACAGAGCAGCAGGATCTGAGCGGGGAACGCACCAGGGTGCTTGCAGCCGGCTCCCAGGAAGGGGAAAAAAAAAAAGAACGCGCTTTCTTCAGCGGTCTTAAAGAGACAGGAGCCCAGCGGAGGAGCCGGATCGCCCCAGCACACTCAGCCCAGCAGGCTGCGAGTCCTGGGGAGTTTCAGACGCCTTAGCTGGCGACTGAGGAAGTGTCACCATACTTACACTTCTCACTGAGATCAACAGCCTCCTATTTGTTCCCACCCCTGCCAGAGTGATAAAGGGCCCTGCGGAGCGGCGCCGTCACAGCTGTGGAATAGTGGGGCAATAGCGCCACCTACAGCATTCCCACAGAATCTATGTCCGGTGGGCACTTTTTTATTGTTTTTTTTGTTTTGTTTTGTTTTTGTTTTTTCTTTTCTTTCTTTCTTCTTTTTTGTCTTTTTTTTCTCTTTTTTTTCTTGTCTTTTTAAAGTCTTAAAGAGCCCAGCTGACATACGTGGCAACTATCAGTGACCAATTCTATAGCCATGAAAAGACAGAGGAATATGGTTCAGACCAAAATCAACCAGACAACCCCAGACAGGGAGTCTGAAGGGATGGAAATGCACAGCCTCCCTGAAAAAGAATTCAGAATAAAAGTCATAACCATGCTGATGGACCTACAGAGAAATGTGCAAGAACTGAGGGAGGAAGTGAGGGAACTGAGGAAAGACAATACAGAAATCAGACAAGCGATCGACGGGCTTAACAGCAGAATGGATGAGATGCGAGAGACTGTTAATGGAATAGAAAACAGGGAACAGGAGTACAGAGCAGCTGAGGCAGAGAGAGATAAAAGGATTTCTAGGAATGAAAGAATATTAAGAGAACTGTGTGACCAATCCAAACGGAACAATATTCGCATTATAGGAGTACCAGAGGAAGAAGAGAGACAAAAAGGGATAGAAAGTGTCTTTGAAGAAATAATTGCTGAAAACTTTCCCTCACTGGGGAAGGAAATAGTCTCACAGTCCACCGAAGCTCTTAGATCTCCCAACACAAGGGACCCAAGGAAGACAACACCAAGACACATAATAATTAAGATAGCAAAGATCAAAGATAAAGACAGGGTATTAAAGGCAGCTAGAGAGAGAAAAAAGATCACCTACAAAGGAAAACCCATCAGACTATCATCAGACTTCTCAACAGAAACCTTACAGGCCAGAAGGGAATGGCATGATATATTTAACGTTATGAAACAGAAGGGCCTCGAACCAAGAATATTGTATCCAGCACGATTATCATTTAAATATGATGGAGGATTAAACAATTTCCAGACAAACGAAAGTTGAGAGAGTTTGCCTCTCATAAACCACCACTACAGGATATCTTAAATGGACTGCTCTAGATGGAAGCACACCTAAGGCTAAAAGATGTCACCAGAGAAAATAAAATCATAGCAAAAAAGCAGACCATCCAAATACTAACTAAAGGCAAAGAATAAAACACCTAGTATAGAAAGAATGGAGGAGGAGGAATAAGAAGGGAGAGAAATAAAGAAGCATCAGACTGTGTTTACAATAACTTAACAAGAAAGTTAAGTTAGATTGTTAGATAGTAAAGAAGCAACCCTTGAACCCTTGGTAACCACAAATCTAAAATAACAATGGTAATAGTACATATCTATCAATAATCACCCTAAATGTAAATGGACTAGATACATAGTCAAAGATTTGGAAATTCTTCAGAATGGATAAAAAAAGCAAGACCCATCTAATAAACCAGCTTACACCACAAGAAACTCACCTCAAGTCAAAAAGATATACAGACTAAAAAGAGGTGAGAGGGATGGAAAAGATATTTCATGCAAACAACAAAGACTTGCCGGTGTTGCAGTACTTGTATCGGACAAAGTAGACTTCAAGCAGAGAAAATAGCAAAAGATAAGAAAAGGACATTACATGATAAAGGGTCAGTCAACAAGAGATATAGCCATTATAAATATATATACATATAGGGCGCCAGCATATGTGAAACAAATACTAACAGAATTAAAGGAGGAAATAGACAGCAATGCATTCATTTTAGGAGACTTCAACACACCACTCACTCCAAAGGACAGATCAACAGACAGAAAATAAGTAAAGACACAGAGGCACTGAACAACACACTAGAACAGATGGACCTAACAGACATCTACAGAACTCTGCACCCAAAAGCAGCAGGATACACATTCTTCTCAAGTGCACATGGAACATTTTCCAGAATACACCACATACTAGGCCACAAAGAACCTCAGTAAATTCAAAAATATTGAAATCACAACCAACTACTCAGAATCTAGTATAAAACTAGAAATGAATTTT
>JAVSCE010009534.1:0-13803 GCA_032199065.1 Smutsia gigantea
AGGCTCTATGTCCGTGTATGAGGCAATAGAAAGGACTTGAAAAAATGAATTTTTACCACAGCCAAACTCTGGGGCTCAAGAGTTACTCAATGTGGTAGCTGTGGTCAGGACAGCTTAGCAGACTGGGAGATAAGACTAACTATAGTCTTGTCAGAACCTTAGAGCAGAGGTTGACAGTAGCCTGTTTTTGTAGGGTCCCAAAGCAAAGAACAGTCTTTACATTTTTAAAGCGTTGTTAAAAAAAAAGGAATATGTGACAGACACTATATCTGAAGCAAAAAGCCTAAAATGTTTACTGTCTGGCTTTTTACAGAAAAACTTTGCCATATGTACAGCTCTGATTAATGGCAGTCTTAGTGCTGGCATTCTACTAGTATAGAACTGCTTTGGGGCCAGATTCAAATAGAACATTTATTTGCTTTCAAGACTAAGATACTACTTCATGGCAGCAATAGTTTTGATATCTAATGTTTTTCAGCATGCTGGGAATAAAAAGGGACTGAAATGGAGTGTTCCACTTAAATTTTCTGTAGGCTCCATTATCTGAATTATGGAATTCTTTAGAACTGTGTGTGTTAATGAATAATTGAATATTTATATACATTGACTCAATCTATTTTCTGTTTATAAAATTATCATTTCAGGAAAATGGAAAAGCACCTGATGGGCAGACAATAGCAGGTGAAGTGGTGGGCCCTCAGAGACCTAGATCCAACTCTGGGAGAGAGCTTACTGATGAGGTATATAATTATATATATTTTTGTTCTTAAAAATGTAAAATATAAGAATCCTAATGGGAAGATGAAAAAGTTCTTGAGAATGAATGGTAGTGATGGTTGCCTGGCATTGTGAATATATTTAGTGCCACTGAACTACACAATTAAAAATGATTAAAATGGTAGATTTTGTATTACGTATATTTAATTGTAATTTAAAATATTTTTAAGTTTATTGTTGTTAGGCAAAAGAATCATAATGTTGAAGAAAAAATTAAAATTGAAGATTATCTTAGTTTTTTTTTTTAATATGCTATAGTTGGCAACTCTGACTTAAACTTGCCTTTCCCACAATTTTATGATGGAATGAATGTCACGCAAGCAAGGCCTATATTGTATAGAACGTGGGCTTAGAAAGAACTTGATATTATAGATATATGTTTTTATACATGTTAGATGATATATAGTGTATACAGACTCAATTCTTACTTCTTAACATTATAATTTAGTATACATCTATTAGCCACCTTACTCAGAATGACATTTTGAAGCAAAATCTTAATTTTTGTTTCTTTTAAAACAATAAATACATTAAAAAAAATACTGTCCCTTGGGAAAGTTTGGCATTTCCTCAAAATATTAAATGTCAAGTTACAATGACCCAGCAATTCCATTCCTATGTATGTATCAAAGAGAAATGAAAATATATGCCTTTGCAAAAAATGCACACAAGTGTTCATAATAGCCAAAGTGTAGAAACAACAAAAAATATCCCATCATGGATGAATGGACAAATAAAATGTAATATATCCATCCACATAGACTATTTTTCAGCAATTAAAAGGAATTAAGTTCTTACACATGCTGTAGTATGGATGAACCTTGAAAACATGGTGCTAAGTGAAAGAAGCCAATCACAAAAGACTATATACTGTATGATTTAATTTATATGAAATGCCTAGGATAGGCAAATCCATAGAGATAAAAAGTAGATTAGTGGTTGGCAGGGGCTGGGAAGAGAGGGAAATGAGGTGTGTCAGCTAATAGGTATGAGGTTTCTTTTTGGGGTAGTAGACATGTTCTAAACTTAAATAGTGGTGATGGTTTGCACAACTCTTATACTCAAAAGCATTGAATTCTATGCTTTAAATGAGTGCATTTTGTAGTATGTAAATTCTATCTCACTAAAAATATTAAACATTATTGTACACAGTACTGAATGTATCCAGAAAGTCCTTAATCTAAGTTCTTGAGGATTTTGTAGACTCAAAAAGATAATTAAATTGTCTTGGTGTTATTCTTTTGCCTCAGGAAATTTTAGCCAGTGTAATGATTAAGAACCTGGATACTGGAGAAGAAATACCTTTGAGTCTTGCAGAAGAGAAACTACCAACAGGTATTAACCCTCTCACTCTACACATCATGAGAAGGACTAAGGAATATGTAAGGTATGACCTAATGTTATTATTTATCATTTGTAGTATTTCAGAGTGGTGACGATATCTGTTTATGAACTATGACGGTCCCTAATTGGGTTTCATTCATTCTTCTTTTTTTAAATTTGGATTGCATTGAGTTAGTTAATGTGTGTATTCTTAAACTTTGTTCTCTCTCAAAACTGTACAATTACTTGAGAAAATAGTGTGTATCTTAAATCCCATAGTATTTGGTTTCTTTTCTTTTAAAATTATGTTAGAGACGGTATTAAAACATATTGAGGCTAAAACACCATGTGAGATGAGCACCTGGTCTTCTGAAACCTTGCTGTAATGATCAGAAGTTTCATAAATAATTGTATGGTCTTTGTAAAGTCAGAAAATGGTGTTAGAGTGTGGGATTGACTTTACTGAGAGATGTATGTAGATTTAAAGAATAATTTTTGTGAAAGGAAAGCTTTTTAAAGTAAAATAAATATATGATGTGCTTAATGAGCAAAGAGGAAGATATTTACAAGTTAACTTGTCATTTCTATGCAGAACATTTTGCCCAGCAAAAAGCCTTGTTTGTAGTAAGTTTTTCATAAGTTCCTAAATTGTATTCACTTGCATTTTGTACATTGCTCCTTGCATAGCAACTCTATTCTTTGATGTCTCAAGTCTAAATTCTCAAGGCATCATCTAAATTAAAGTTACATTAAAGCATGTTAACATAGGTTTTTTTCTAACTCTGATTAGCTAATTACATAGTAAATATACATAGAGATTTTTGAGAAGTATAGGGGAAATGCCTTCTTTTAAAATGACTTCTTCCCCTTCTTGTAGTAATGATGCAGCACAGTCAGATGACGAAGAGAAATTACAGTCTCAACCAACAGATACTGATGGTGGAAGGTTAAAACAGAAAACGTGAGTTATAGTACTATACATCCCTTTCCTTCATTTTAAGCCTTTATTAAAAAAATATGAGAACTATTTTAAATCTGTCCTCTATCCAGTTTATATGTCTGTCTACCACCACCACTCCCTGCCCTTAGCCGGTGAATTTTTAGTTCCCTGAGGCTGTGCTGGTCATTTTTATAATATCCAACATACACTAAATGTTCGATAAATTTTGCATCATGCCTGTATTTATCTGAAAGTAGGTACCGTAAGTGTTAGTAGAAGAATGTGGTCATCCTTGAAGTTACCTTTTCCCCTTCTCTTCATTTCTGCAGATCATAGGTCTTTTAAACCCAAATACACAAGATTCTTCCTGACCACCCTATGCATAGTAAACGTCTTCTTTTTCTCAATTTCAGTGATACCTGTAGCCTGTATAACTTATGTTTGCTCTTTATTTTATATTATCTTAAAGTATCTTCTGATTTTAAAAACAAGATAAATACATGTTAAATAACTAAACCGTACATTGCAAAAGGATTCATCATGCCATCCTTCTATTTCTCCTACAAACCTCTAGCACAATGGTGGGCATATAGATTTTGCTTGATTACATAGAAGTCATTTTAAGTGGCAATAACTCAATCTGAGGTCCAAAGCAAATCCTTCACTATGGTCTGATCTTTTCCTAACATGTATCAAAAAGAGCATTGAGAATTCTTTGAAAAGGTGTACCCACATGCACATGTCTGATAACAGATATTTGGATATATCTGGATATCTGGAGCTTGGCTGTCTATCAGTGGCAACTATCAGGAACCAGAGAATTAGGAATTTTTCAGGAGACATATAAACATCCAGGATAGGTGTCACGTACTCCATGCATTAAAGCTGACCATTTTTCTCAAAGAAAAACTCTCTCAGGTTTATTCAAAGCCATTGTACGGTTGACCCTTGAACAACACGGGTTTGAACTGCATGGGTCCACTTATGTGTAGATTTTTTTCAGTGAATTTATTGGAAAATTTTTGGAGATTTGCAACAATTTGAAAAACCTTTTCTGTAGCTTCCTTTATTGTAAAAATATAGTATATAATGCATATAACATACAAAATACATGTTCATCAACTGTGTCTATTTTCGATAAGACGTCCAGTCAACAATAGGCTATTAGTAGTTAAGTTTTGGGGAGTCAAAAGTTATACATGGACTTTTGACTGGACAGGGTGTCAGCACCCCTCACCCACCCACATTGTGGGAGAGTCACCTATACTTATATAATTTTTTAAAATCTGGTCATCTGGTGTCTGAGCTCACAGCAAACTATGACAACATGTAAGTCAGCACATAGAATGTCAAGTAATATTCTGATCATAAGAGAAGAATCAGAAAAATGATAAAAGGACTCATACATAACACAGCCATTCCATATGACAGTACTTGCAACTTTTTCTCATGTCATGACACGCACAGAACACAGTAATATTTGTATTGAATACTGGGGTAAACTGATGAATCAGCTGATGGCCAGAAGAAACTGGCCTAGAATTCTAGTTTCCAGGGCCCTGTCCTGTTGCCTTGAAGGCTGGTGGGGAACTAATATTATGGCCCACCTGCAATCCATTTGAAAGACTGACTGTATTAACAGTAAAGTTGGTAATTGGCCCTATTTATTGAGGAAAGCAACTTACCAAACATTAAGTGCTATTGGAAAAGGTACAAAAGTATAATTTAGAAATGTTCTCATCTAAAATGATTAAAATCTCTATTTTCTTGCTTATAGTAGTAGTAAACCAATAGTTATCCAGAAAATATAACTTGAGAGTTATAGGTACTAAAGGCCTTATAATATGTTAAAAACGGTTTATCATCTTTGTTTTCTGATTATCAAAAGTAATGCAGAAATGTGTAAAATAGAAAATGCAAGTCTCATATTCTCCTAAAAATAATCATTGTTAATAAATAGGTGTATTCCCTATAGAATTTTTTTCTCACAAAAGTAGGATTATACTGTGCCTATAGTTTGTCACCTTGCTTTTTAAAAAAATATCTAATATGTAATAGACATCTCTGCATATCAGTACCAAGAGCAAATATATTGTAGTCTTTCTATCAGCCAGATATGGTAGTTCAGTGCTGTAAATACAATAGTTGAAAAGACAATCATAGTCTCTGCCCTCACTGAGCTTCCAGTTAAATAGGAGAAGTAGACTCTAAACATGTAATTACACACATAAGTCTAACCACATTTGAGTGATTGCTATAAAAGAAATGTATGAGCAGCTGTGGGAGTATATTATAGGAAGAGCTGTTCTAAAGAGTCGAGGAGGGCTTTTTTAAGAGAGAGCTCTTTGGTCTGAGACCTGAAAGATGAGTAGAAATTAGCCAGGGGAGGAGTGTTCAAGACAGAAATAACCTCACATGCAAAGTCACAGTGACTAAGAGCTTGGTATGTTCAAAAAGCTGAGGTTTGCCGCATTTATTTTATTGCATTCCATTGTAAGGATGTACGATCACTTATTTATCTGTTCTTCTGTTGGTGAAAATTCAATTTATCTCTACTTTTTATCATTTCTAGCCAATGCTGCAGTGAATATCTTTGTGTATATATGTATAGCTTAGCAACTCTTTCAGATACTATAATATCATGAGCTTCCATGAACTGATAAAAGTTTACCATTGATTTGTAAATTTTATTTTGGTTTTAGATGTCATGTACTGTGCTTTGGCTTTTATAATAATATATGAAATTTGAGACTTAGATTATGGAAAAAGCAATAAATACGTCCTATTTATGGAAGCTTGAGATGTATACTTGCCTTACTTTGTGTTTGGGAATACCTGCTGGGAAAGCTCAGCCTCCATATTGCATGCAAAAACCCAAACTGAAAGAGAAGGGACAAGGGACCATCTTAGGTAAATACCTCTTCACAGTTTCTTTTTATTGGTAAAATATGTTTTTCAGGATGATCCTCTAAAGTAGTCTTCTCAAAGCAAAATCTCACTGCAGATTCATGGGCTCACCCCAGGCCCTCTAAATCAATCTGGGGATGGGTCTTGATATCTACACTTTAAACCTTCCCCTCTCACTCCATCCCTGTCAGTTGATTATTATTCACCATTGAAAACCAGTGCTCTAGAGTATATGATATTGTACATTGGGGGGAAATACCTGTATTTCCTTTGTAGCCATATTGACTTGAATATATTCAGTCCACAGAAAAAGGGTTGGGAAACTCAAAACCTACTATTTATGAAAAAAGAGTTACTTCAAAATAATGTATTTTAACCGGTCACAGCTAATGAGATTATCTGGGAATTATTGAACTTTCACAGTTAATTGAGTTAATAAGAAATAATTTTGGGTTTTTATATTTTTGGTAAGGACTCAACTAAAGAAGTTCCTAGGAAAATCAGTAAAGAGAGCAAAGCACCTTGCTGAGGAATATGGTGAACGTGCTGTAAATAAAGTAAAAAGTGTTAGAGATGAAGGTAAGTGAAATAATAGAGCTTATCAACTGAAAAATTGATTTGTAATCATCTAAACTTAATATATAGTTTATAAGAAGCATTCTTTTTTATTGAAAGTAATAAACCTTTATAGCTAATATCTTAGCATTTCAATAAATCATGTTATTCTATCAATTTTATGTGTAAGAAGAAAAATGAATTTATGCATCTTAAACATGAATCTATACATACTTTGTGACTATGGCTACCTGGAAGAGTTGAACATTCATTGATCAGTTGTAATTAGTTTTGTAAGGTTATTTAGTTGTTGTTTTTTTTACATTCCAAAATGGTTATTTAGTTTTTATAAATATTTTCAAAATAGGTGATTTTTCTGAATTTGCACAGATGTTAACTTCCTATCCCTTTGTCATAAATGTACTCAATTTTTTTTTGTTTAATAAACTCTTACATAACTGCTTATTCTCTACCAGACACTGTTCTAAGCATTTTAACCTCTATTAACTCATTTAATCCTCATAAAAACCCTATGGGATAAGTACCGTTATTATCCCCATTTGATAGATGAGAAAGTTGAGGCACAGGAAGATAAAGTATCTTGCCTGTAGTCACACAGATAAGTGATGGAGCTGGATTTGGACCTAGGCAACGTGGTACCAGACTCCATACTCTTAACTACTATGGTATTTAGTAATAGATTTTGCTTTTCCATTTAATGAATTTTCTTGGAAATCAGTAGACATGAGAATATGATAGTAGTTATATATACAATACCTAATGATTATTTCTATTGCTTTTCTACTTAGTGTTTCATACTGATCAAGATGATCCTTCATCAAGTGATGATGAAGGAATGCCATACACAAGACCAGTTAAATTCAAAGCAGCCCATGGTTTCAAAGGGCCTTATGATTTTGATCAGATCAAAGTGGTGCAAGATCTTAGTGGTGAACACATGGTAAGCAAATTTTTTATTTTTCAGGATTGACTCTGTTTTCATTGGGAGAAATACTTTGGCTTCTGTAAAGCCGATCTCTTCTTATGTATGTAATTTTGCCAGCCTGTCTCAAGAGTGAATTGATATTAATATGATTTAATGAGTAGGTAATGCAGAGTCTATCTGAATTATTATTCAAGAAGTGAGTTATTGAGTAAGTAAACTCCTAGTCCTATATCATTAAGACAGCTGTTTAAAAGTATCAAGCTTTAAAGTAGTTAAATTAGAGAAGAGTCTATTTGAAAAATGTTTAAAATTTTCCCTGGTATATTTTAAATAATTTACACAAGTATTCCAGAAACTCAATATATTTTGTAAAGTGAAAGCTAAAACAAGGAGAGAGGTAGAGCTACAAGTTCTCAATCAGAGTTAAAATATACCAAAGTAGGGGGAAAAAAAGATGGCGGCATGAGAAGTGAGGCAGAAATCTCATCCCAAAACCACATATAATACGAAAATACAGCAAATACAACTATTCCTAAAAGAGTGACCAGAAATAAGATTGCACCAGCCAGTCTACATCTGGGAAAAGACAACATCTCACAGAAAAGGGTAAAGTAATAAAGCCATGACCCAGCAGGACCTGCACTCCCCCCACCCCAGCTCACCAGTGGGAGGAAGAGAATCAGAGCGGGGAGGGAGTAGAAGCCCAGGACTACTTAATACCCAGCTCTAGAAATCTACTCTGGGAGCACAAACCCACATTGCATGGTGCTCCAGAGATTAGAGGGGTTGAAAACCAAAGTTAGTGACTGAGACTACAGCTACATGTGGTGAACAGATTCCAACAACTGGCTGCTCTGGAACAAAAGAAAGGCAGACACTTTGAAAGACTTCCCAACAGTGAGAGGGCTGCTAAAGGGGCAAGGATTCAGGAGAAGGAACGGGTGGACAAAATCGTCCTAGGACACTCAACCCAGGTTGGGAACTTTTCAGGAGCTTCAGTTGTTCCATCCCCCTGCCTGGCAACACAGCCCTGAGGCTGCAATAAGCAGCCTGCAGCTCCTTCCTCCCCACCAGTACCTGCGCACAAACCCACTGCCCTCACCATCACTGCAGACAAGCCAGAGGGCAGCCCTGTCTACAGCAACTACATGGCTTAATGCAGAGGCTGCTCCCTGCGGGTGGCTCGCTGGCCCTGACAGTGGAGGAAGGCACTGTAGCCAGGAAGCAGGAATGGGCTTTGTCCTCCTGGCAGACACCAGCGCTACTCGCCTGCAACCACCACCATCACTCCAGGCCAGCCATAGGGCAGCCCCGCCTATGGCAGTTTAGGGGATTAACACAGAGGCTTCTCCCTGCACACGGCTCACTCAGCCTGAGAGCAGAGGCAGGTACTGCATCAGGGAAACAGGAAAGGACTCTGTCCTCCTGACACGCACCACAGCTGCTCGCCTGCAAACCCTACTCCATTGCTCCAGGCCAGCAGGAGGGCAGCCCCGCCTACAGCAGCTTAGGGGATTAACACAGAGACTGCTCCCTGCTCGCAGCTCACTGATCCTGCCAGCAGGAAAGGGCTCTGTCCTCCCAGGAGGCACCAGCGCCACACACCTGCAACCCCCGTGGTCACTCCAGGCCAGCCAGAGGGCAGCCCCGCCTACGGTAGCTTAGGGGATTAACACAGAGTCTGTTCCCTTCATGAAGCTCACTAGCCCTGGCAGCACAGGCAGGCACTGTGGCTGTGAAGCAGGAAAGAGCTTGCTCGTTAGGGTAGATACCGGCACGGCTTACCTGTGACCACTGCCATTGCTCCCGGTACTAGACAGCTCCAAAGAGCAGAGCTTCTGGGTACTACAGGGTGAAACCTACACAAACTTAATATTTCTCAATGTCCAATAGGATTATGAAATGGCAGAAGAACCTGGTTCAATCCAAAATCCTTGAAACACCAGAAAGAGGACTCAGTGAAACTGAAATCACCAATCTTTTTGAAAAAAATTTCAAAATAAAAGTCATAAGCATGCTAATGGAGCTACAGAAAAATATTCAAGAGCAAAGGAATGAATTTGGGAGGGAGATAAGACACCTTAAAAAATACAGTAGCTGAAATGAAACAAAATGGAGGGATTTAAAAGCAGATTAGATAAGGTAGAGAAGGCAGTAGATGGAATAGAAATTAGAGAACAGGAATACAAAGAAGCTTAGGCAGAGAGAGAAAAAAGGATCTCTAGGAATGAAAGAATATTAAGAGAATAGTGTGACCAATCCAAAAAGAACAATATTTGCATTATAGGGGTACCAGAAGAAGAAGAGGGAGAAAAGGGGATAGAAATGTCTTTGAAGAAATAATTGCTGAAAACTTCCCCAGCCTGGGGAAGGAAATAGTCTCTCAGGCCATGGAAGGGCACAGATCTCCCAACAAAAGGGAACCAAGGACGACAACACCAAAACATGTAATAATTAAAATGGCAAAGATCAAGGGCAAGGACAGAGTATTAAAAGCAGCCAGAGAGAGAAAAAAGATCACCTGCAAAAGGAAACCCATCAGGCTATCATCACACTTCTCAGCAGAAGCCTTACAGGCCAAAAGGGAGTGGCATGATGTATTCAATGCAATGAAGCAGAAGGGCCTCGAACCAAGAATACTCTACCCAGCGAGATTATCATTTAAATTTGAAGGAGGGATTA
Organism: Smutsia gigantea; assembly: GCA_032199065.1. Lineage (NCBI taxonomy): Eukaryota > Metazoa > Chordata > Mammalia > Pholidota > Manidae > Smutsia > Smutsia gigantea. Next base: position 10,131 of record JAVSCE010009534.1, read on the forward strand.
AACAATTTCCAGATAAGCAAAAGGTGAGGGAATTTACATCCCACAAACAATCTCTACAGTGTATTTTAAAGGGACTGCTCTAGATGGAAGTGTTCCTAAGGCTAAAAAGCTGTCACCAGAGAAAATAAAACCACAGTAAATGAAGTAAACCAATTAATTACTAACCAAATTCAAAATTAAATCAGCTACCCACAAAGTCAGTCAAGGGATACACAAAGAGTACAGAATATGACACCTAACATATAAAGAATGGAGGAAGTAGAAAAAGAAGGGAGAAAAAAAATATCTTCAGATTGGGTTTATAATAGCATAACAAGCAAGTTAAGTTAGACTATTAGATAGTAAAGAAGCTGCCCTTGAACCTTTGGTAACCATGAATCCAAAGCCTGCGATAGCAATAAGTACATACTTTACGCATGCCGCTGCTGATCTTACCTTAGCAAGAAGATCCACTCTGTGATTTAACCTCCTTCTACCTTGCCTCTGTAACACTTCTTTCTGAATCTCCCATTTCTCTTAGAAAGGAGGCATTTCTTCCATCTCAGTTTTGAAGGGATACACAGACTCCTCAGCTGTTAGCTTTCTCACTACAGTGTTGGCAGCAAAATTTCTCAATTTGAACCCTTATCTTCACAGTAGCTTTTGATCACTTCATACTTTGGACAGAGGTAAGGTGAAAGGCTTGGCAGCACTTTGAATAGAATTCTCTGGCTGTTGTTTCTGCTGCCTTCTGTTCTCTAAGGTTTTTCTGTCTCCTGAGATATCTTGATATCCCAGGGGAATGGAGCCAAGCACTCACCCTATGATTCAACCTCCACGCCTCACATCGGGTGGAATCACAGCTATGCTGACACATCGCACTTCATTCTTCTTCTCTTCATATTATAACTTAACTATCGCTTAGAAATGGCCTGGTTCCAACCACTGAAAGATAAAAATGTTACTTGAAGGATATGTGAGTCTAAATTAAAAGAGAATGATGATAATATTGTTTTTGACTATGTTAAGTCATATCCCATTCCCATTAAGGACCATCGATCGTATCAGGCTTCCTTAGTGAGCATAATGATTTCTAATGCCCAGCTAGGCAACCACTTTTTTCAAGAAATATTAGATATTTCTATAGTTAAGGACATTTTAAAAAGTGGATAGGCCCTTAAGATTGTAATGGAATGTTGTCTGTGGAATATTATAGTGACACAAGTGAATTTCCTTAGTTTTTGTTTTCATATAGCTCCTTGTCTATCATCCCTTGATCCATATGGTTAGATTAAAACTAAAGGATGAAGGCCCTACTATGATCTACAATGCCTGATGTGACCTGGTGCTTGTTTCGTTCCCAACCTACTACTCTCCAGTCCTTCCCGCTCTTTATCACTTTTTGATCACGCTGGCCTGATTATATATTCTTCCCTACTGCACTTCCTAGCAATCTTTCATATGCCTCTTCCCTCAGTCTGGAATGCTCTTCACCTTCTCTAAAATATAACCAACTTCTACGCATCCTTCTCAGAGACACACCATGTCTTCCAAAGAGAAGCCTTCTCTGTTGTCCCCAGAGTGAACATCTGTGGCTTTTGTGACCCTGTATCCATTCAACTATTTAAATAAGCCTCTTCTGTCCTTCCCGGGGAAATATGGTCCACCTCGCTCACAAGCCACATGTCTTACTCTGGTGGGGCTCCATGTGGTTCAGGCCTGAGCCAAAGTGATTGGTACAGAGATGGGTTTATTGCCCAATCAGACTTCTTCCTGAGAATGCTGAAATAAAGAGTCTTATTCTGTTCCACTGGATTTACAGTTGAGATGTAAGATCCAGAGCTACTGCATCTACAAGAACCTTCTGAAAATGGTAGAAGCGAATTACAGAAAGAGGACCCCTATTGCCAATGGGAGGAGGAAATGTTCGTGCAATAAAAAGACTCTAACAAACTCACGTGACCTTCACACTCCATGTGCCTCCTTGGTAAAAAAGATAACGTGTTAATTTTCAGCCTATTGACTCCATAGGCTGTCTTTCAATATCTAAATTGGGGCAAGATTTTAAAAAATTAGATACCATTTAATTTCCCTATGAACTCCAACATCTGATTCAGAAAAGGATTGCAATTTGGAAAACTAAAGAGCACTTGTAGATTAAGGCTCCCAGTGGTGCCTTGACTGCAGCCTTTAGGCCACAGATGTCAGCAACCAGGGTGTCTTGTGGTGTTTTGACCTTATGCCATGGGGCTGGTTTTTATAGTTGTGTGGTTGACTTTGAACAAGTGCAGCTTGTGAAGGCCGATTTAGGACTTAGGCCTTAGAAGTAAACCATATGGGATTTTGACCTTTTAAGTCACTGTACTTTATGGCAGTTTTGTCTGCAGGTGAGTAGCTTTTCTTAACCCACAGACCTTAGCAAAATGCCAGACAAAAGTGGGGAGCATAGTAAACATGTGCCAGCTGTGCCAGTTCTGGCTGCATTCGATTCAAGGAAAAGGAGTCTTGTTAATACACCCCTTGAGGCATCATGGTGGAACATGGAGGAGGCAGAGCAGTGTGGGGACCCTGCAGAACAATGATGGCTGCTTCAGCTGTATTTCTTAATCCAGAAAGCGGGTCTAGACTTTAAATATCAGACGCAGCTACTTTTCATTTGTGCAAAAGATCATTATTATCGGAGATGGTAGTTAAAAATTTTTAAAGCAGGAACAGTAAGTCCTAGATCAGCTACCCATAAATTTGTTCATCCTTTTTGTCGTTTTGAAGGGAGAAGTATGGAAGGAATAACTGAATTAATGTAGCTTATCTGCAGATTCAAGAATCACCTCAGGGTAACTTAGTTAATAACATAAGTTTAGAAGGAGGGTTTAGACTTCAGAGTACCAAGCTACAGCTTCTCCCAGAGAAATATAGTAGGTTGTTTCAGTAAACAAAGAAAAAGGAAGGAGAGTCTTTATTATTCAATGAATATGCCATTATCTTGGGATATATACATATATATAAAAGCAATGGAATTATTATTGGGAGATATATATGTATATATATAAGCAATGGAATTACTTTATTATTCAACGAATATGCAATTATCTTGGGATATATATATATAAAAGCAATGGAATTATTGTAAATCCAAAGGCTATAAAAGAAATTTAAATCCCTATGTCTAAAATGATTGATCTCTCTAGGAATCAAGCCTGCTCAGGAAATTCAAGAGGAACTGGGATAGCTTGCTAAACCAAAACATGTTTGAGTCATGCAAACATAGTGGGCAATAAAATATTATGAGAAATGCCCAAAACCTGGAAAATCAAAAGGGAGGATGGTATTTTCTTTTAATATCATACAGAAGCATTGTTTAATAGGCCTACCCAAGGATTCTTTCATTTTCTTGGGGAATTTGTTTATGTCTGACTTTCCTATTACAATTTGATTAGAGCCCAGACATTGTGAAGTTTCATGTTAACGAGCATATTTCTGTCTGGTAGGGGAGATAATCCCAAACGTTACAGTTTTGTTATTGCCCAGAAGAGACATTAACCAATTGGGTATCTATTTTAGCAATCTTACTCTAACATTCTTTGTTTTAATACCTATGAGACCCAGTTCCTCAAAGCTATCCTCTTCAAGCCAGCTTTAGAATCTTAAGAATTTAAGATTAAAGAATCTTATTGGTTCCCTCAATAAAGATAAT
>JAVSCE010009535.1:0-11637 GCA_032199065.1 Smutsia gigantea
ACCAGACAGCAGGGACAACCCCTGTGCTCCAGGGCCCACTGAAAGAATTCAGACTAGCCACTCCTAAACTTGCCTCTGCTGCCATGCCTTGCCTTTTCTGTGCCAACCACAGTAAAGCCTTTGCCCATGCTTTGTCCTTGGTCCCTCTGTCCCCTGCGCTACCCCGGTGCAGCCCTGTGTGGCTCTGTGTGGTGTGGCACCGCGTGTCCCCTCCACCTGGGAGTTGTATCAAATTTTCTTTCAGTGACAGTTGTCTCTGATCTGTTGCCCTTACTGTACCTGAATAACAAAACCTACATTTTAAAACACTTTAATGCAGTTTCTTTCACTCATAAAAGTAAGAATATATGGGTTTTTTCCTCATCCTCTAGAACAGGTGGCAGCATAGTATACACAGCAGTGTGCATCTTGGGTTTCTCCCTTAACAGGATTAGATGCTATGCTTTAGAAAAATGACTGTTAACAGCCGTTGATGGATTTGCCACATTATTATAGGATTATATGTGTATATCTGTGTAACTGTCACCATCCACTTCACTGATCTACCGATTTTTACACTGCCTAGCATAAATATATTATTTTTTATCATTTCATTGGATGCCCATCTTCCCGTTTGGGAACAGATACACTGAGAAAGATTTTTTTTTTAATGGTTAAAAATAAATTCATCAGAAATGTTTGGGTAAAGTAGAGACATTCTTTTTAGATGTATGTGTACATTTGTGATTTCTGTGTGTCTGCATGTGCATTTTAAAAGGGTTTAGGCTCTTTGACAGTTAATACATCTGTTTTCATCTGCATGAAATTTTAAATGGTTTAAAAATGATTTTGAAGCTCTTAGCTTGTCCTTTATCAGTTCTGTTAAAATTTTACATAATTTGGAGGCAGATCCTTACTCCAGTCTCTGCTCATTATTGGATCTGAGCACATTGCACTGTTTGGATCTTCTGAGCCCTCGTGGCTCTCTGTCTTTGGGCTGATCTCCATCAGGCTGTCTCACGCCTGTAACCTCTGAGAGTTGAGCTTGAAGGAGACAACCAGAGAGGACCAGCAAACCTGGGCTTCCCTTTTATCTTACTCTCTGATCTTCCTTGTACCACTTTTTTGCCATCTCTTGACCTCACTTTTAAAGATAAGACTGGATCAAAACTTTCATTAGGAGTCAGAGGGACAGTGACAAGTGTAGCTTATGTGCATTGCACGTTGGGTATTACAAGCACCCTCATGTACTTTCTTAACAAGGAACCCCGAGAGGGGTAAAGGCTACAAACGCTGAGAGTCTGCTGCTGTCCCCGTTTTTATTTTTTCCATTTTTCAAAGTAACTGTATGACTTGAGACAGGTAAAGGCCGCCTGGAGGTCAGAGCCAGAAAGGCATACATTTCATATCTGTTCCTCCTGGATGTACAGTCCCACATTCCCTGTGTGTGCCTTTGGGTTTAGGATGTAAATGTGGCTTGGGAGCTAGTTTTTCTGTACCTTCTCTGCTCTTTTATTAAGGAATTTCTGTATTATATATTGGTTGCTTTTTAGGCTAATCTTATTTCTATTTTCAAACCAAAAAGCAAAAAGCTTCTAATTAACATTAGATGTTTAAACTTAGTTTTATTAACTGTGTACTATAAGGATCATTAAACTTTTTCTAAAGAGCCAAGTAATAAATATTTTAGGCTCTGCAGGCCATACAGTCTCTGTCATGACCACTCAGCTCTATCCCCTATAAAGCAAAGGTGACCATGGACAGTCTAGAAATGAATGAGCATGGCTGTGTTCCAATAAAACTTTATTTATGGACATTGAAATATTTCAGTTTCGTGAACTTTTCATATGCCACAATATGTTATTATTCTTTTGATTTTTTTTCAACCATTTAGAAATGTCAAAACCATTCTTTGCAAGCCATACAAAAACAGGTTGATGGTAGTTTTTGACCCCTAATATGTGGATGTATTGATCAGTTGAACTCATTGAATTGCTGATTTATTTCTAAGGCAGTAGACTATTGGATATTTCTGAAGTAAATATTTGAAATTTTTTCCCATTTCTCTAAGCAGTGAATCCATAGAAAAGGTGATAATGTGTTTTGCTTCTCCGGGTTGTTAAAATTATTCTTAAAAGAATAGCTAGAATATTAGTTATTTGGGTTAACATTTCAGATAAGATTTAGCAGATTGATGATAGGCTATTAGTCAGATCTCTTCTACTTTGAGAAATAATTATTTCTCATTAGCAGAGAAAATATTTCCAAATTTTGAGATTTTCACACTTCTTTGTGCTGGTATATCCTGTTAAAAATATTTCAGAGCTTGAAATTCTAGCTCTTGTAGTTGGTGATATATACTCTCATCAAATCTTTACAATGGGCTCCAATTTTTTTCTGTTCCCTTATTCTGAATTGAAATATTCATGCTCAAATTATGAAGTTACAGCTTCTCATGTAGAGGACAACTTTATACGGTGGTCTGTTTTTCATTCATTTGTTTACCTGTAGGATAGAGTATTTAAAATAGAATTATGTTCAATATAAGAAATGTTATTTGATTACAGGTAGATTTGGTGATGTCTCCATAAATTATATACATATATGTACGTATGTATATATGCATATTGTATGTGCATATATATGGAGCATTTATATGTAGTAATCCCTAAAGCATGATAAAGTCATAAAACTATGATTGAACAGGTATACTGGGTACTCATCCACATTCTAGTCCAATAGCCCATTACAACTATTTTTTTCTCAGTCCAAGTAAGTGGCATTTTATCGTCGCTGGAACAGAGGCTGAACAAAGTGCAATAGGAAATAGCTACAGCTGCAAACAACTTCCAAGGGTTTCCGGTAACATTTGATAGCTGCAAAGGAAGGAAATGAAGGGTCAGTACCTTTACAATGGCAGGAATTCATTTAAAAAAAAGTTTATGTATTTGTAGTCTTTTTCCAAAGATGCACAGATATTTTAAGTAGGAATTTACAGGTTTTTCTTAGCTGTTCCTCTTGCATGTTTTGTATTTTATAGTGAAGTATGTTATCCTTAAAGTCTGAAAGAACTCAAATAGTATTCAATACCTTTTCTGTACATGTTGAAATGATGACAGACTTTTCCTCTGAAAATCTGTTTATCTTGAATGCTCAAGATAAATTCTGTCAAGGAGTAGTCTAATTTTTCACATGTTGATGAATATCGTTTACAAAAACTATTTTAAGGACCAATATTTTAAGATTTTGCATTTAAGTGGCTTTTTTTGTTAACATGACACGAACCTTATAAAGTGGCTTCGGTTTCTTTCTCCCCTCCGCTATAGCTGATGCTTATAGGAAAGTTGATGGCAGTTCCCAGTAAATTGAATGTGGCTTTCGATCTTAACGTTTATCTTACATTTTACTGCCATCAGTTTTCAGTAAGAAACAGCTAGTAACATAGAGTTAAAACCAGAAGACATGTCTACAGATTTCAGTGTACAAATTCCTGTTTAGCCACTACCTGGGTGACATTAGACTGATCATTTGATTCATTTTATTAGGATTTCCTATGGGACTCTGGAAGTTTCAACTAAATGAATTCTGAGCGCCTTTCCAGCCTCGACATCTATGAATAGAATTCCATTTTTTGTCTCTGAGTCTAATCCTGCCGGCACCAGGACTGCATCAACGAACAATAGCTGCTCAGATGGCCGCAGCTGCCGAAAGAGCTCTGGAAGGGCTGTAGTTAAATGCAGTCTTAGAACACCACCTAAATAAAGATAGTGCAATGCTACAGAGTATCTCTGAGCTCATAGTCTAAAGCTTGGAGGGGATGGATGTTGAGTGGTAACTACAGAAAAATTGGAAGTTTGCTCTTGGCTTGTCTAGAAGGCAATCTGTTTTTAGCATGGGGCTGGGGTAGTGATGACCAGCCTCCCGGCCTGTCTCGCCTGGCCCGCTCTGCCTCTGCAGTGCGGGTGCCCCTCTTGCCTGTGTTTGGAGGGCACTCAGTCCTGGCTCAGGATCTTGAGGGCCAGGACCACCCCATATTCATTTGTGTATCCAGCCCAGAGCCAAGCACGATACTGACTGCCTGGTTGCTGCTTTTTGCTGCTTAATACTTCTTTTCCAGTTGACCAATTATGATTTTAAAAATCAGTGAAATACATATCATTTCCATTTCACCTGTTGAAAGAAGAGTCTTAGAAGTTTGAACAGGAAAACAGTGTCCTTGATCTAGTGTCTGTCCCTCCCTCAGCCTGCAGAGCCCTCCCCTCTCTCCACCCACTGTACGGTCCTCAGGACTTCAGCCGTGATCTTCTGCTTTGTTCTGAGAACACTTTCACTTTATTGAAGCTGGCTGGGTACTATCTGTTGACTAGAATGTCCCATGAAAAAATGTTTATTTTCTATTACAGTTTTGGTTCTTACAAAACTCTTATTACAGATCATAAATATTTGATCTGTTTGCATTTGGACCTTAACTCTATTCAGAAATTCTTTCTTTTTTCCCTGTACCTGCTGTCTAGTTGCTGATGTTTCAGACCATTTTTTGCAGAGCCAAAGCCTTCAGTCCCTCTTCAGCTCCCTGTTCTTCACTTGGGCTTCACAGTCTGATGCTCTGGGTTTACTGAGCTCTTGGCACACCACCTTGCTAACGACCTTGATTAGGCAACTTACTCTCTGAGCCTCTAATATTAATTTACTTACTATGGTATAAATATTGCCATATGTGCATATATGAACTGAACGAGATACTGTATTCAAAGCTCACAGCACAGTACTCTGGCACGTAGTAAGCCAAATAATGATTAGGGATGAGGTCATTCTAGGCATTGGTTACCATTTGCTATGCAGGAGCTACCCCACAATTCAGTGGCTTCAAACAATAATGGCTATTCTGCACTTTAGGATTCTGCTGGACAGTTCTGGTCTTGTCTAGGCGTGGCTGATCTCTGTGCAGTGAGGGTCACCTGGCTGGTTGGCTTGAGGCCGGCTGGTCCTGGACAGCCTCTCTCACGTGTTGGGTGGTGGGGTGGTTCTCTGCTGGAACAGACGTGACTAGACTACATGTGTCCCATCCTCCAGCCAAGTTTGAACTCTTGGTCTACAGAGCCCTCAGCAAAAGCTCTTAATTTTTTCTTCCTGTTTCCTCTGTTTGCTCCACACACTAGTCTGACTGTTTCTTGGATGTAGTCTCCGTCTTCTAGCCTTCATCCTTGTTTCTGGAAAACAAGAGACTGTCTCTCCATTCTGAGTGGACAGTGTAAAATAGTTGAATTAATTCATAAGCTGTAGCCCCACCTGTGTGGACCTCCCATTATAATCGCCACCTGTTAACTCTCTCATGCTCCCCTTTCCGTGCTACTTTCGTTTTGTGACGTCTCTTTGATCTCTTGAACTTGGAGAAGTTTGGGCATGATTTTTGGTGTTGATTTGTGGGAAATGTGAAAGGATAAAATTCTAATTGAAGCATTATAGTTAATCAGACCTCTCTGTTCCTAAGTGGATTGTTCTCTAAACGCTAAAGTAGTATTGTAACGCCGTGAATAGCTTTCTGATGATGTTCATTAGACCCAGGCAAGTTTGGTTTCTTAGTTTCATATTCATGGAGTAAATTCATTAACTACTAGTTGGTGAGGAGATACTCGATTTGCTATCTCAGCCCCCCTACATTTACAATAGTTTTGGCCTACAGAAAGGGATGTTTTTCTAGGCCAAGGGAAAAAAGGTTTTGTCTTTTCTATTTTTCATTTAACAGTGCTCTGAAGGAAAGAGGAAACACAAAGTTAGGAAGTAGCACTTGTATTTGCATTTTTCTGCTTTTGCCCACTCTTTTTTACTTTTAAGTCTTTTAAAAAACTTTTTTAAAGTTTTTATTATTCTAACTTGCTTTTTTGGACTGAATAATGATGAACTATGCTGCCTTGTTCTTTTCCTCTTAAACTTGGTGTAAGTCACAGTTCAGACTTTATGGAGACTTGAAATAACATAATGCAATAAATGTGCAGTGTGTTGTGATGGGAAGGAAAAATAAACCCAGAACACCTCTCCTCAGGCCTCAGGAGATCTAAATTCTAATCTTGGCTTTGGTAGTGACTTACTGGTGATTTGGGAGCAATTTAACTTCTCTTTGGTTCCACAACTGAGCTTGATGACCTTAAAGATTTCTCTCCAGTTCTGAAATACATCCTGGAAGTGTATATCCTTCCGGGATATAGTAATAAACATTACAGATGGACACCCATGTTCAAGATGAAAGAAATGGATATACCTATCAGGGTATTTAATTCCTGCAATGGTAATAACATGTACAGGGTATAGAGAAAAGGATTCATTTTCAAAATAGATGTTTGTCAAACAGGCAAGGCTGAAGGATTAGCAGGATTGAGGTCTGCAAAGTTACAGAGATGAAAATGAGTGTGAAATGAATTCTACAGCAAAATTGGCATAGCTGGAGTGTGGGACATTGGGTAGTGTTTCCATTGTGTTCAGCTCTCCGTGTAGTTAATACTCTAAGGTAACGTGTAGCTCCAAAGACCATCCAGTTTTCTGAGTATTTTCCTTCTTCCTGAGGACATTTTATTTTTTCTTCAGGGTTCATTTTGTATGAAAAACCTTCAGGAAGCACTCATTTTCCCCTTCTCCTGGGCCCACCACCTAATGCTGGCCCCACACCTTCCCCCCATGATGGTTAGCAGGGAAAAGAAAGCCCTGTGGTGCTTTTGGTAGGATTCCTTTTGGTAGGAGTGTTGGGAATCTTGAAAGAAAGGTCTTTGTTGTCAGTCTCAAATAATCTTACAAGTTTGTGAGGTACCTCTCGTAATTTAAATTTCAGGAGCCACGTGAGGCCAGTGGCTGCCGCAGTGATTAGCTCGGGTCTAGGTCTTCATCTTCCCTTGTATCTCAAGTCACTTACTGCAAACGAGGCTCTATATTCTCATGCTACACCATCTGCTCTTCATGACATTACCTCTCCTAGTCTGCTTCATGCCTCTCTGCCTCTCACTTGTTCTTCCATGCTTCTCTGAAGTACATCGAAGGGGGACAGTCTCCTTCAAATTCTCTGCCATGGCTTCTGGGACACGTGGTTCTCTGCCCCTACTGCTTCCTGGGCTTTTCTGCCTGGATTCCTAAACATGGATGCCCTCTACGTCAATAGGGCTGGCCCACCATTCTCTTTCTTCATATCCTCTTCTGTGTTTGTGGTATAACCCAGAGCTGTCTGCTGCCTCTGCCTGCTTCCCCGCACTTCTGGTGTGTGCCTCCGAGCTTCGACTGGATGCCCTCACCTAGACCACCTGTCGCAGTGCCCAACACACATCTCGCCTGTAAAGCATGTTCGGTGGTTTTCTGTTAGCTCATAGAGAAGCCATACATTTGTGTCCTTAGTCCCAAGTTTAGTGTAGTTTATTCATCTCTCTCACTCATATCCATATTTTTAATTATGGTTTTAAGAAACTTTGGTTTTAAGAAGTTCATATGCGCACAGTTAAGTATTTTTTTAGGGGAATAGAGATGTAGCAGTATAACCAAGATACACAAGCAAGATCTATAAGGTAAAGTCTCTGGTGGGCTTTGCCTACACAGGAAAACATTGAAATGAGTGACTGTAGTGCCTCGGGGTGATACCCTGATAGAGCAAATTTAAGAGCTTAGAGAGCCCAACAGCAAGACCCCAGGCCAGGCCTGTCAGGGAGGCCTCAGAAATGATGCTTAAACTGAGAGCAAAGGATTGGATAGCAGTAGCTAGGCTTAACAAAAAGGGATGAGAAAAGAACATCAAGATTCACTGCATTTGAATGGAATTAATATTCCATTTGTGTTAACAGAGGAGAATTAATTTGCAGCAGAGCATGCAAATAATTCCAAACCTAGGAGACGGTCAGGTTTGCTCTTAGCCTTTATGTGAAATGGTAGTATGGAGTAGGTATACACCCTCTTGTCAGCAGTCTAGTGTACGCTGTAAGTAAACCGTCAAGTGAGGCATTTTATTTTCTAACAGATACCATTCATTTGCTAGAGAAATTTATGTGATCAGATATTTCGTGCAATGAATGATTTCTACATAAGCAGAACAGTTTTGCAGTGAACCTGCCCTGCTACTTGCCCCTTGTGATGTTGATAACTTTTTTATGGACATATTAGGACAATTACATGTAATAAATCACAGTAATTTCCTGTCATTCTTGAACTACTTAAAACCACAATCAGAAAGGATGTAAACTTTTGTAGTGAAAAAAAAGGGATGAAAATCCAGCTCGTGCCCCTGAAGCAGCATTCTCACACCGTTCCGCTTGGTGAAGCATTTCCCTTGAGCTTCTTTTAGTCTTTACATGTGGTTTGGGAAAAAACCCAGATTCTAGCTTACAATTTAGTCTTTTACTCTTATTAAAAAGAAAGCATTGTTTCGTTGAATTGTGGGGAACACAATGTTGATTTAGATTCTCAGTAACTAAGAAAAATACTTCAAGTTAAATGAAAACACAATCCAATCCGTTCATTTACAAACTTAGAGAAACATTTTGAGAAGCCTTTAATTGGTAGTTTTGTGAAATTAGGATAATAGGAGAAAATCAACTACAATGATGAAGTCTGTTCATAAATACGAATTATTTGAAGTATTTTCCTGTTGAAAAAACACAAAAGGCTGGGCAGGAGACAGGTTCACCCTAGCACTTGTCCTGCCACAGGAATGACTTTATGTGAATTCCGACCTGATCCAGAGCAGCTCAACATGCACCTGCCCGTTATCAACACAGGTTGTATTTTATGTCTGGGGGAATTTTGTTTGTATTATGTGAAGTAACAAGAATATATTTAATCAATTTTAATGGTCTTCTGGGTTCTAACCTATGTTGACAGTTTAGTAAACAGTTATTAAAGTTCTAGAGAGAGACTGAAACTATATATTTTCTTTTTCTAGTTTGATAGAAAAATCAAAGGAATGAAGAATATGGGGTTTCTTTAAGGATCATTTATTTTCCTCTTTTATTGGAAGTTAAATGATTGTGATTTGAGCAGGCTTGCCTGCAAAGAAGGCATTGCTTCTTAAACTAGTTCTTCATTTTTGAGGGTAGATGGTTCAAAGGTAATAAATCATATATGGTCCATGTTAAATGTTCCAATGGTCCTTTATTTTTATTTATTTTTATTTTTTAATATAATTTATTTTATTATCATTAATTTACAATTACATGTGCAATATTACGATTATTAAACTACCCCTTCATCAGGTCCCCCCCACCAACCCCATTACAGTCAGTGTCCATCAGCGTAGTGAGATGCTATAGAATCACTACTTGTCTTCTCTGAGTTGTACTGCCCTCCCCGTGCCCCCCGAACATTACATCTGCTAATCGTAATGCCCCTTTTTCCCTCTTATCCCTCCCTTCCCGCCCATTTTCCCCAGTCCCTTACCCTTTGGTAACTATTAGTCCGTTCTTGGGTTCTGTGAGTCTGCTGCTGTTTTGTTCCTTCAGTTTTTTTCTTTGTTCTTATACTCCACATATGAGTGAAATCATTTGATACTTGTCTTTTTCGGCTTGGCTTATTTCACTGAGCATAATACCCTCTAGCTCCATCCATGTTGTTGCAAATGGTAGGATTTGTTTTCTTCTTATGGCTGAATAATATTCCATTGTGTATATGTACCACATCTTCTTTATCCATTCATCTACTGATGTACACTTAGGTTGCTTCCATTTCTTGGCTATTGTAAATAGTGCTGCAATAAACATAGGGGTGCATCTGTCCTTTTCAAATTGGGCTGCTGCATTCTTAGGGTAAATTCCTAGGAGTGGAATTCCTGGGTCAAATGGTATTTCTATTTTGAGTCTTTTTGAGGAACCTCCATACTGCTTTCCACAATGGTTGAACTAATTTGCAGTCCCACCAGCAGTGTAGGAGGGTTCCCTTTTCTCCACATCCTCGCCAACATTTGTTGTTGTTTGTGTTTTGGATGTTGGCCATCCTCACTGGTGTGAGGTGATATCTCATTGTGGTTTTAATCTGCATTTCTCTGATGATTAGCGATGTGGAGCATCTTTTCATGTGCCTGTTGGCCATCTGAATTTCTTCTTTGGAGAAGTGTCTATTCATGTCCTCTGCCCATTTCTTAATTGGATTATTTGTTTTCTGTTTGTTAAGGTGCATGAGTTCTTTATATATTTTGGATGTCAACCCTTTATCAGATACGTTTTTTATGAATATATTCTCCCATACTGTAGGATGTCTTTTTGTTCTACTGATGGTGTCCTTTGCTGTACAGAAGCTTTTCAGCTTGATATAGTCCCACTTGTTCATTTTTGCTTTTGTTTCCCTTGCCCGGGAGATATGTTCATGAAGAAGTTGCTCATGTTTATGTCCAAGAGATTTTTGCCTATGTTTTTTTCTAAGAGTTTTATGGTTTCATGACTTACATTCAGTCTTTGATCCACCTTGAGTTTACCTTTGTGTATGGGGCTAGACAGTAGTCCAGTTTCATTCTCTTACATGTAGCTGTCCAGTTTTTCCAACACCAGCTGCTGAAGAGGCTGTCATCTCCCCATTGTATATCCAAGGCACCTTTATCAAATATTAATTGACTGTATATGTTTGGGTTAATGTTTGGATTTTCTATTCTGTTCCACTGGTCTGTGGGTCTGTTTTTGTGCCAATACCAAATTGTCTTGATTACTGTGGCTTTGTAGTAGAGCTTGAAGTCAGGGAGTGTAATTCCCCCTGTTTTATTCCTCCTTCTCAGGATTGCTTTGGCTATTCGGGGTCTTTTGTGGTTCCATATGAATTTTAGAATTATTTGTTCCAGTTCATTGAAGAAAGCTGTTGGTAGTTTGATAGGGATTGCATTGAATGTGTAGATTGCTTTAGGTAGTATAGCCATTTTGACAATATTTATTCTTCCTAGCCAAGAGCATGGGATGCATTTCCATTTGTTAGTGTCCTCTTTAATTTCTCTTAGGAGTGTCTTGTAGTTTTCAGAGTACAGGTCTTTCACTTCCTTCGTTAGGTTTATTCCTAGGTATTTTATTCTTTTTGATGCAATTGTGAATGGAATTGTTTTTCTGATTTCTCTTTCTGTTAGTTCATCGTTAGTGTATAGGAAAGCAACAGATTTCTGTGTGTTAATTTTGTATCCTGCAACTTTGCTGAATTCAGATATTAGTTCTAGTAGTTTTGGAATGGAGTCATTAGGGTTTTTTATGTACAGTATCATGTCATCTGCAAATAGTGACAATTTGACTTCTTCTTTACCAATCTGGATGCCTTGTATGTCTTTGTTTGTCTGATTGCTGTGGCTAGGACCTCCAGTACTATGTTGAATAACAGTGGAGAGAGTGGGCATCCTGTCTTGTTCCCGATCTTAGATGAAAAGCTTTCAGCGTCTCGCCATTAAGTATGATGTTAGCTGTGGGTTTGTCATATATAGCCTTTATGATGTTGAGGTACTTGCCCTCTATACCCATTTTGTTGAGAGTTTTAATCAGGAATGGATGCTGAATTTTGCCAAATGCTTTTTCAGCATCTATGGAGATGATCATGTGGTTTTTGTTCTTCTTTTTATTGATGTTTTGGATGATGTTGATGATTTTCGAATGTTGTACCATCCTTGCATCCCTGGGATGAATCGCACTTGATCATGGTGTATGACCCTCTTGATATATTTTTGAATTC
>JAVSCE010009536.1:0-168359 GCA_032199065.1 Smutsia gigantea
AAACCTAGAAGAAATGGACAACTTCTCAGAAAAATACAACCTTCCAAGACTGACCAAGCAAGAAACAGAAAAACTAAACAGACCAATCACCACTGACGAAATCGAATTGGTAATCAAAAAACTACCCAAGAACAAAACCCCTGGGCCTGATGGATTCACCTCTGAATTCTACCAGACATATAGAGAAGAAATAACACCCATTCTCCTTAAAGTTTTCCAAAAAATAGAAGAGGAGGGATTACTTCCAAACTCATTCTATGAAGCCAGCATCACTCTAATACCAAAACCGGGCAAAGACCTCACCAAAAAAGAAAATTACAGACCAATATCCCTGATGAACGTAGATGCAAAAATACTCAACAAAATATTAGCAAATCAAATTCAAAAATACATCAAGAGGATCATACACCATGATCAAGTGGATTCATCCCAGGGATGCAAGGATGGTACAACATTCGAAAATCCATCAACATCATCCACCACATCAACAAAAAGAAGAACAAAAACCACATGATCATCTCCATAGATGCTGAAAAAGCATTTGACAAAATTCAGCATCCATTCTTGATTAAAACTCTCAACAAAATGGGTATAGACGGCAAGTACCTCAACATCATAAAGGCTATATATGACAAACCCACAGCTAATATCATACTTAACGGCGAGACGCTGAAAGCTTTTCATCTAAGATCGGGAACAAGACAGGGATGCCCACTCTCTCCACTGTTATTCAACATAGTACTGGAGGTCCTAGCCACAGCAATCAGACAAAACAAAGACATACAAGGCATCCAGATTGGTAAAGAAGAAGTCAAATTGTCACTATTTGCAGATGACATGATACTGTACATAAAAAACCCTAAAGATTCCATTCCAAAACTACTAGAACTAATATCTGAATTCAGCAAAGTTGCAGGATACAAAATTAACACACAGAAATCTGTTGCTTTCCTATACACTAACGATGAACTAACAGAAAGAGAAATCAGAAAAACAATTCCATTCACAATTGCATCAAAAAGAATAAAATACCTAGGAATAAACCTAACGAAGGAAGTGAAAGACCTGTACTTTGAAAACTACAAGACACTCCTAAGAGAAATTAAAGAGGACACTAACAAATGGAAATGCATCCCAGGCTCTTGACTAGGAAGAATCAATATTGTCAAAATGGCTATACTACCTAAAGCAATCTACAGATTCAATGCAATCCCTATCAAACTACCAACAGCTTTCTTCAATGAACTGGAACAAATAATTCTAAAATTCATATGGAACCACAAAAGACCCGAATAGCCAAAGCAATCCTGAGAAGGAGGAATAAAACAGGGGGAATTACACTCCCTGACTTCAAGCTCTACTACAAAGCCACAGTAATCAAGACAATTTGGTATTGGCACAAAAACAGACCCACAGACCAGTGGAACAGAATAGAAAATCCAAACATTAACCCAAACATATACAGTCAATTAATATTTGATAAAGGAGCCTTGGATATACAATGGGAGATGACAGCCTCTTCAGCAGCTGGTGTTGGAAAAACTGGACAGCTACATGTAAGAGAATGAAACTGGACTACTGTCTAGCCCCATACACAAAGATAAACTCAAGGTGGATCAAAGATTTGAATGTAAGTCATGAAACCATAAAACTCTTAGAAAAAAACATAGGCAAAAATCTTCTGGACATAAACATGAGCAACTTCTTCACGAACATATCTCCCCGGGCAAGGGAAACAAAAGCAAAAATGAACAAGTGGGACTATATCAAGTTGAAAAGCTTCTGTAAAGTAAAGGACACCATCAGTAGAACAAAAAGACATCCTACAGTATGGGAGAATATATTCATAAAAAACGTATCTGATAAAGGGTTGACATCCAAAATATATAAAGAACTCATGCACCTTAACAAACAGAAAGCAAATAATCCAATTAAGAAATGGGCAGAGGACATGAATAGACACTTCTCCAAAGAAGAAATTCAGATGGCCAACAGGCACATGAAAAGATGCTCCACATCGCTAATCATCAGAGAAATGCAGATTAAAACCACAATGAGATATCACCTCACACCAGTGAGGATGGCCAACATCCAAAACACAAAGAACAGCAAATGTTGGCGAGGATGTGGAGAAAAGGGAACCCTCCTACACTGCTGGTGGGACTGCAAATTAGTTCAATCATTGTGGAAAGCAGTATGGAGGTTCCTCAAAAAACTGAAAATAGAAATACCGTTTGACCCAGGAATTCCACTCCTAGGAATTTACCCTAAGAATGCAGCAGCCCAATTTGAAAAGAACAGATGCACCCCTATGTTTATTGCAGCACTATTTACAATAGCCAAGAAATGGAAGCAACCTAAGTGTCCATCAGTAGATGAATGGATAAAGAAGATGTGGTACATATACACAATGGAATATTATTCAGCCATAAGAAGAAAACAAATCCTACCATTTGCAACAACATGGATGGAGCTAGAGGGTATTATGCTCAGTGAAATAAGCCAAGCCGAAAAAGACAAGTATCAAATGATTTCACTCATATGTGGAGTATAAGAACAAAGAAAAAATACTGAAGGAACAAAACAGCAGCAGACTCACAGAACCCAAGAACGGACTAATAGTTACCAAAGGGAAAGGGACTGGGGAAAATGGGCGGGAAGGGAGGGATAAGAGGGAAAAAGGGGCATTACGATTAGCAGATGTAATGTTGGGGGGGCACGGGGAGGGCAGTACAACTCAGAGAAGACAAGTAGTGATTCTATAGCATCTCACTACGCTGATGGACAGTGACTGTAATGGGGTTGGTGGGGGGGACCTGATGAAGGGGTAGTTTAATAATCGTAATATTGCACATGTAATTGTAAATTAATGATAATAAAATAAATTATATTAAAAAAAACAACAACAACAAAAAAAAAGAAAGAAATGGGCAGAGGACATGAATAGACACTTCTCTAAAGAAGAAATTCAGATGGCCAACAGGCACATGAAAAGATGCTCCATATCACTAATCATCAGAGAAATGCAGATTAAAACCACAATGAGATATCACCTCACACCAGTGAGAATGGCTAACATCCAAAACACAAACAACAACAAATGCTGGCGAGGATGTGGAGAAAAGGGAACCCTCCTACACTGCTGGTGGGAATGCAAATTAGTTCAACCATTGTGGAAAGCAGTATGGAGGTTCCTCAAAAAACTCAAAATAGAAATGCCATTTGACCCAGGAATTCCACCCCTAGGAATTTACCCTAAGACTGCAGCAGCCCAGTTTGAAAAAGAGAGATGCACCCCTGTGTTTATTGCAGCACTATTTACAATAGCCAAGAAATGGAAGCAACCTAAGTGTCCATGAGTAGATAAAGAATGGATAAAGAAGATGTGGTACATATACACAATGGAATATTATTCAGCCATAAGAAGAAAACAAATCCTACCATTTGCAACAACATGGATGGAGCTAGAGGGTATTATGCTCAGTGAAATAAGCCAAGCCGAAAAAGACAAGTGTCAAATGATTTCACTCATATGTGGAGTATAAGAAGAAAGAAAAAAAAACTGAAAGAATAAAATAGCAGCAGACTCACAGAACCCAAGAATGGACTAATAGTTACCAAAGGGAAAGGGACTGGGGAAGATGGGTGGGAAGGGAGGTATAAGAGGGAAAAAGGGGCATTACGATTAGCAGATGTAATGTTGGGGGGGCATGGGGAGGGCTGTACAACTCAGAGAAGACAAGTATTGATTCTATAGCATCTCACTACGCTGATGGACAGTGACTGTAATGGGGTTGGTCGGGCGGACCTGATGAAGGGGGTAGTTTAATAACCATAATATTGCACATGTAATTGTAGATTAATGATACCAAAATAAATTTTAAAAAAAAGAGAAGGGGCATTGGAAGAACGAATGCCCCAACCGAGGCAAAGCCCAGAAGCCCAGTTGCTGCCGGGAGGAGCCTCAGAGAAAGAAAGGTTCATTGGCCTAGGAAGAACAGTCTCAGATTGACAAGCACTGGACTCTCTCACGCTTGGCCCCCATAAGCCCTTGGTCAAAATGAAAGTGGGGGGACAACACACGAGTTTTATGGTTGACACAGGGGTGGAACCCTCTGTGGTCACTCCCTCTGCAACTCCCCTCAATAAAAAGACTGCAACGATTCTCGGAGCCACTACTGGGACATAAGCAGTCCAGCAACACTTTTGCCAAGCCCGCCAATATGTACTTGGAAGCCACAAAGCCTGACATAAGTTTCTCTACCTGCCCGAGTGCCCCATTCCCCTCTTCAGCCAAGATATACTCTCAAAGCTCGGAGCCCAAATAACTTTTGAACCAACTAGATGCACCAGCCTCTACCTAAACTCAGGCCAAGAAGAGCCAGGGTCCCTCGTACTGGCAATAACCACACCCAGGGAAGAGAAGTGGAGGCTGTTCTATGCCCAGACCCTCTCAAGTAGCCCACCTGATTCAGAGCTGACTTCCCCTCAGCATGAGCTGAAGACCATCCACCTGGAGTTGCTCATAACTGAGCCCGTCATTATACAACTGACTCCAGGGACCCAGCCACAAAGACAGTGGCACTACCCCCTCTCAGAAGAGGTGACAGCAGGCATCCAGGAACACCCGATCAGACTCAAAGAGGCAAGCATTCTAACCGAGTGTCAGTCACCCTGGAACACACTGCTTCTATCAGTCAAAAAGCCAGGAGGAGGGTACTGGCCTGTTCAAGACCTGCAAGTCATTAACAGAGTGACTGTTTCTTTACATCTGGTGGTCACAAATCTGTACACCCTCCTCAGCCAGATCCCGGGGTCTGCCAAATGGTTCACTTGCTTAGACTTAAAAGATGCCTTCTTCTGCCTCCGGCTGGCCCCCCAAAGCCAGCTCTTGTTTGCCTTCAAATGGATTGAACTGGATACGGGGCAGCAGATGCATTCAACATGGACGCGGCCTCCACAAGCGTTCAAGAACTCACCCACTCTCTTTGGAGAGGCATTGGCAACAGACCCTGCCAGCTTTCTGAGGGTAGCCATGTGCTACGCCCACCTGCAGTACATAGATGACCTCCTCCTTGCCAGTGACACCCAGGAAAATTGTGCAAAAGGCACAAAGGCCCTCCTGCAACTCCTGTCAGACTCAGGATACCGAGCCTCATAAAAACGGCACAAATCTGCCAGCAGCAAGTCCAGTACTTAGGTTCCCCCCTCACTCAGGAAAAAAAGGGCACTAGGGCCGGAGAAGAAAAAGGTCATTAACTCCTTACCCCAGCCCCAGATGAAGAAAGGCATACGGACTTTTCTGAGGGCCGCCGGGTTCTGCAAAATCTGGATTCCCAGATTCTCGGCAACAGCAAAACCCCTCTACAGCCTTTTGGGGGGACCAAGACCTGTCTAGACAGAAGAGGGAAGAGCCATCTTCCTGGAAATAAAGGCTGCTTCAGAACGGGCACCAGCCCTAGGCCTGCCAGATACAAAAAAGCCCTTCAATCTTTTCATATATGAAAAAAAAGTAGCCCTCGAAGTTCTCTCATAAACTGTTAGGCCCTGGCAGCGGCTGGTTGCATACCTGTCAAAAAAAAAAAACAACTAAACCCAATTGAGGTAGGATGGGCACCCTGCCTCAGGACACTGGCAGCCACAGTTTTTTCATTAAAAAAGCAGATAAACTTACTCTGGGACAAAAAATAAATGTCAAGGTCCCCCATACTGTTGTGCCCCCTTAAACACACAGAGACACCGATTCCTCTCCAACTCTTGGTTGGCACAGTGCTAAAACTTCTCAAGGCTGTCTGGCTCCCAAAAAAGTAGCAATTCTGCATTGCAAAGAACACCAAAAAGAAAACAGCCCTAAAACACAGGGGAACCAGCTGGCAGATAAGGCAGCTAAAACAGCAGCCAATAAAAAACAGATAAAGCTCCTTCCCTCACCATGGCCCTAACGCCCCCAGTGGAGGCCCCTCCACCCAAGTACACTGAAAAAGAGAAGGACAGGCCATGGCTGAAGGAGCCACCCTAACTAAAAAAAAAAAAAAAAGATATTTGCTGCCTGACAGATGCATCTTTGTCCCAATGGCAACCAGACGGCATCTAGTCAGCAAATACCATCAGCTCACCCACCTACGAAAAACTGCACTAGAAGCCCTCCTAAAAAGCAATACTAATATATTGGATTAAAGATGGTGGCTTGAGAGGTGAGATGGAGGCTTCCTCCTAAACCGCATATAATATGAAAATATAACTAATACAACTACTCTTGAAAGAGCAACAGGAAAGAGGACTGCAATAAACTGCATACACCTGGAGACAAGAGCAGCCCTCACAGAAAAGGGTAATGTATTAAACCCACGGAAAAGGGTAAAGTAAAGTGGGATCTGAGCCCTTCCCCTACCCCAGCTCACTGGCGGGAGGAAGAAGAACGGAGCAGAGAGGGAGTGGAGATCTGGGATTGCTGAATACCTATCTCTGAAGATCTTCTCTGGGAGCACAAACCTACATTTCATGGTGCGTGCATGATACTCTCGTAATTAAGGGGTTGGAAAGCTAAGACAGGCAGAATTCCTGGAGAGACTAAGATTCCAGCTGCTTGTGGAAAGCAGGGATCCATATCCAGCTGCCCTGGGACAAAAGAAAGGCGGGCAGTCTGAGAGACTTCCTAACAAAGAAGCCCTTAACAAGAGGGCTGCTAAAGGGGCAAAGATTACACAGAGCTTACTGCTAAGGAGAAAGGACAGGTAGACAAAATTGTCCAGGTGCACTCTGCCTAGCAGATTGGGAGCTTTCACAATCTTCAGGTGCTCCAGCTCCCTGGTTGCCTACACAGCTCCAAGAACCCCTTCTGTGACAGGCAGACTAGTGCGCCTTTCTCCTGGCCAGCCCCACCGGGCTTGCAAACCGGGAAACCCTACCCTGGCGTTAGGCCAGCCACAGGGAAGATCTGTCTACAGCAACTAAAAACGCAAAGCACAGAGGATTAGACCTGTTTGCTCGGCCCACAGGTTCAGGCAGTGGAGACAGGCATAGCAGCCAGGAACCAGGAAACAGCTCTTTCCTCCCCCGAGGCACCAATACCACTCCCCTACAATCCCCAACATTGCTTCAGGGGCTGAGCAGCTCCAGAGAGTAGAGCTTCTGGGCACTAAAGGGCGCCATACACAAATATGAAACACCAAAGGAACCTGGTCCAGAGTAAATTTATGAATACAACTCCTGAGAAAAATTTAAATGATATGGACCTTATGACTCTCCCTGAAAGGGAGTTCAAAATAAAAATCATTAACATGCTCATGGAGGTATGGAAAGATATTCAAGAACTCAATAATGAATTACAATCAGAGATCCAATCATTGAAGAACACAATGGACAGTATTAAAAAGCAGACTGGATACGGTGGAGGAGATGATAAATGAAATAGAATCTAGAGAAGAGTAATACAAAGAAGCTGAGACACAGAGAGAAAAAAGGATCTCTAAGAATGAAAGAATATTGAGAGAACTGTGTGACCAATCCAAACGAAACAATATTCATATTAAAGAGGTACCAGAAGAAAAAGAGAGAGAAAAAGGGATAGAAAGTGTCTTTGAAGAGGTGATTGCTGAAAACTTCCCCAGTCTGGGGAAGGAGATAGTCTCTCAGGCCATGGAGGTGCACAGATCTCCCAACACAAGGGACCCAAGGAAGACAACATCAAGACATATAGTAATTCAAAAGGCAAAGATCAGGGATAAGGACAGATTATTAAAAGCGGCTAGAGAGAGAAATAAGATCACATACAAACGAAAACCCATCAGGCTATCATCAGAATTCTCAGCAGAAACCTTACCAGCCAGAAGGGAGTGGCATGATGTATTTAATGCAATGAAGCAGAAGGGCCTTGAACCAAGACTCTTTATCCTGCCAGATTATCATTTAAATTTGAAGGTGGGATTAAACAATTCCCAGATAAGCAAAAGCTGAGAGAATTTACCTCCCACAAACCATCTCTACAGTGTATTTTGGAGTGACTGCTATAGAGGGAAGTGTTCCTACAGTTTAATAGCTGTCACCAGAGGTAATAAAACCACAGTAAAGAAAATAGAACAGCTAATTACTAAGAAAATGCAAAATTAAATTAATTATCCCCAAAGTCAATCAAGGGATAGATAAAGAGTACAGAATATGATACCTAATATATAAAGAATAGAGGAGGAAGAAAAAGGAGGAAACAAACAAACAAACAAAAAAAGAACGTTTAGATTGTGTTTGTAATAGCATATTAAGTGAGTTCTTAGACTCTTAGATAGCAGGAAAGTAAACCTTGAACCTTTGGTAACCACAAATTTAAAGCCTGCAGTGCCAATAAGTACATACCTATCCATACTCACCCTAAATGTAAATGGGCAGAATGCACCAATCAAAAGACATAGAGTCACTGAATGGATAAAAAAACAAGACCCATCTATATGCTGCCTTCAAGAGACTCACTTTAAACCCAAAGATATACACAGACTAAAAGTGAAGGGATGGAGAAAGACATTTCATGCAACTAATAGGGAGAAAAAAGCAGGAGTGGCAGTACTTACAAAATAGACTTCAAAACAAAGAAAGTCACAAGAGACAGAGAAGGACATTACATAATGATAAAAGGGTCAATCCAAAAAGAAGATATAACCATTATAAATATCTATGCACCCAACACAGAAGCTTCTACATATGTGAAACAAATACTAACAGAATTAAAGGAGGAAATAGAGAATGCAATGCATTCATTCTAGGAGACTTCAACACACCACTCACTCTGAAGGACAGATCAACCAGACAGAAAATAAGTAAGGAGACAGAGGCACTGAACAACACATTAGAACAGATGGACCTAACAGACATCTACAGAACTCTCAACCGAAAAGCAGCAGAATACACATTCTTCTCAAGTGCACATGGAACATTTTCAAGAATAGATCATATACGAGGCCACAAAAAGAGCCTTGGTAAATTCAAAAAGATTGAAATTGTACTAACCAGCTTCTCAGACCAAAAAGGAATGAAACTAGAAATGAATTATGCAAAGGAAATGAAAAATCCCACAAACACGTGGAGGCTTCACAACATGCTCCTAAATAACTGATGGATCACTGACCAAATAAAAACAGAGATCAAGCAATATATGGAGACAAATGATATCAATAATTCAAAATCGCAAAATCTGTGGGACGCAGCAAAGGCCGTGCTAAGAGGAAAGTATATTGCAATACAGGCCTACCTCAGGAAAGAAGAACATTCCCATATAAGCAGTCTAAACAAACAATTAATGAAACTAGAAAAATAAGAACAAATGAGGCCCAAAGTCAGTAGAAAGAGCGACATAATAAAGATTAGAGCTGAAATAAATAAATTTGAGAAGAATAAAACAATAGAAAGGATCAACGAAAGCAAGAGCTGGTTCTTTGAGAAAATAAACAAAATAGATAAATCCCTAGCCAGACTTATCAAGAAAAAAGAGAGTCTACTCACATAAACAGAATCAGAAATGAGAAAGGAAAAATCACTACAGACAGCACAGAAATACAAAGAACTATCAGAGAATACCATGAAAATTATATGGTAACCAACTGGATAACCTAGAAGAAATGGACAACTTTCTAGAAAAATACAACCTTCAAAGGCTGACCCAGAAAGAAACAGAAAATCTGAACAGACCAATTACCAGCAACGAAATTGAACTGGTAATCAAAAACCTACCTAGGAACAAAACGCCTGGACCAGATAGTTTCAATGCTGAATTTTATCAAACATTCAGTGAAGACCTAATACCCATCCTCCTTAAAGTTTTCCAAGGAGTAGAAGTAGAGGGAATACTTCCAAACTCATTCTATGAGGCCCGCATCACTCTAATACCAAAACCAGGCAAAGACACCACAAAAAAAGAAAAGTGCAGACCAATATCCCTGATGAACATAGATGCAAAAATACTCAACGAAATATTAGCAAACCGAATTCAAAAGTACATCAAAAGGATCATCCATCATGATCAAGTAGGATTTATTACTGGGATGCAAGGATGGTTCAACATTCGAAATCCATCAACATCATCCACCACATCAACAAAAAGAAGGACAAAAACCACATGATCATCTCCATAGATGCTGAAAAAGCATTCGACAAAATTCAACATCCATTCATGATAAAAACTCTCAACAAAATGAGTATAGAGGGCAAGTACCTCAACATAATAAAGGCTATATATGACAAACCCACAGCCAACATTACACATAACAGCGAGAAGCTGAAAGCTTTTCCTTTAAGTTTGGGAACAAGACAAGGATGCTCACTCTCCCCACTTCTATTCAACATAGTACTGGAGGTCTTAGCCATGGCAATCAGACAACACAAAGAAATAAAAGGCATCCAGGTTGGCAGGGAAGAAGTTAAACTGTCCCTGTTTGCAGATGACATGATATTGTCCATAAAAAACACTAAAGAATCTACTCCAAAACTACTAGATCTAATATCTGAGTTCAGCAAAGTTGCGGGATACAAAATTAATGCACAGAAATCTATGGCATTCCTATACACTAACAATGACCTAGCAGAGAGAGAAATCAGGAAAACAATTCCATTCAAAGTTGCATCAAAAAGAATAAAATACCTAGGAGTAAACCTAACCAAGGACGTGAAAGACCTATACTCTGAAAACTACAAGACACTCATGAGAGAAATTTAAGAAGATACCAATAAATGGAAACACATCCCGTGCTCATGGATAGGAAGAATTAATATTGTCAAAATGGTCATCCTGCCTAAAGCAATCTACAGATTCAATGCAATTCCTATCAAAATACGAACAACATTTTTCAACGAACTAGAGAAAATCATTCTAAAATTCATATGGAACCACAAAAGACCCCAAATAGCCAAAGCAACCCTGAGAAGGAAGAATAAAGCTGGGGGGATTATGCTCCCCAACTTCAAGCTCTACTACAAAGCCACAGTAATCAAGGGATTGGCACAAGAACAGACCCATTGACCAATGGAACAGACTAGAGAGCCCTGATATAAACCCAACCATATATGGTCAATTAATATATGATAAAGGAGGCATGGATATACAATGGGGGAATGACAGCCTCTTCAACAGCTGGTGTTGGCAAAACTGGACAGCTACATGCAAGAGAAGGAAACTGGATTATTGTTTAACCCCATACACAAAAGTAAACTCGAAATGGATTATGACCTGAATGTAAGTCATGAAACCATAAAAGTCTTAGAAGACAACATAGGCAAAAATCTCCTGAATATAAGCATGAGTGAATTCTTCCTGAACACATCTCCTCGAGCAAGGGAAACAAAAGCAAAAACGAATTCATGGGTGTACATCAAACTAAAAAGTTTCTGTACGGCAAAGGACACCATCAACAGAACAAAAAGCCATCCTACAGTATGGGAGAATATATTTGTAAATTCCATATCTGACAAGGGGTTAACATCCAAAATATACAAAGAACTTACACGCCTCTACACACAAAAAGCAAATAACCCGATTAAAAAATGGGCAGAGGATATGAAGGGACAGTTGTTCAAAGAAGAAATTCAGTTGGCCAACAGACACATGAAAAGATGCTCCACATCACTAATCATCAGGGAAATGCAAATTAAAACCACCATGAGATATCATTTTACACCAGTAAGGATGGCCAGCATCCAAAAGACTAAGAACAACAAATGCTGGTGAGGATGTGGAGAAAGGGGAACCCTCCTACACTGCTGGTGGGAATGTAAGCTAGTTTAACCTTTGTGGAAAGCAATATGGACGTTCCTCAAAAAACTAAAAATACAAATACCATTTGACCCAGGAATCCCACTCCCTGGAATTTACCCAAAGAATACAATTCAGATTCGAAAACACTTACGCACCCCTATGTTTATTGCAGCACTTTTTACAATAGCCAAGATATGGAAGCAACCTAAGTGTCCATCAGTAGATGAATGAATAAAGAAGAGGTGGTACATATGCACAATGGAATACTATTCTTAAGAAGGAAACAAATACTGCCATTTGCAACAACATGGATGGAGCTAGAGGATATTATGCTCAGTGAAATAAGCCAGGTGGAGAAAGACAAGTGCCAAATGATTTCCCTCATTTGTGGAGTATAACAACGAAGCAAAACTGAAGGAACAACATAGTAGCAGACTCAGAGACTCCAAGAAGGAACTAGTGGTTACCAAAGGGGAGGGGTGTGGGAGGGTGGGTGCGGAGGGTGGGAGAAGGGGATTGTGGGTATCATGTTTAGTACCCATGGTGTGGCAAATCACTGGCAAAACTGTGTAGCACAGAGAAGGCAAACAGTGAATCTGTGTTATCTTACTACACTGATGGACAGTGACTTAATCGGGGTATGAGTGGGGACTTGATAATATGGGTAAATGTAGTAACCACATTTTTTTTTCATGTAAAACCTTCATAAGAGTGTATATCAATAATACCTTAATAAAAAAAAAAGCAATGCTAACCTACCTTTGTAGCAGATGCAGTACAAATTTTAACTAAATCTCTCAACATTACCTGGAAACTCCACACTGCAAAGAGGCCACAATGTTCAGGGAAATTGGAGCGAATGAATCACACCGTCAAAGGAACCCTAGCTACATTTCGCCAAGAAACTGGCCTCCCCTGTCCAGACCTACTGCCCCTGGCTCTCCTGTATGCTCATTGCACACCTGGGTCTCAAGGCATTTCACTTTTTGAATTAGTGTATGGACACCCTCCCCCATGTCTAGGAAGCCTCCCAGGGAACCTACTCCAGATAAGAAATAAGGGAGCAAGAGAACAGCTCCAAGCCTTAAGAGCCACCTTAAATAAGCTGCAGCAATATACCATAGAAAGAGCCGTGATCTACTTAGGGACCCCAGTACATTCCTTCTAGGCTGGGGACTCAGTCTGAGTCAAAAATTAAAAAAGGGACCCCTTCAAACCTCAGTGGACTGGCCCCAACATTGTTGTTTTAACCACTCCTACTGCCCTCAAAGTTACAGGCATCACTCCATGGGTCCATCATTCCAGAGTGAAAAGGGCCCATAATTTGGACAAAGAAATACGTCAGTGTAAAGCCCAGCCAGACCTCCAGAATCCTCTCTGCCTCTGCATCTGACGATTACCGTCTGACTAATGAACACCTGCACGCTGTGGATCCTGGCCCTCGCTGGAGTAGAATGTCTCATCCTGGGCATTAAACTCTCTTCTGCTGCTCCCTCTGACTAAACTATTCCTCAAAAAGTTGCCCTTTCTATTGTCTACTGGGTAATTGTTAAGCTGTTTTGCTGTGCTTACCTGTCTCTCCTAGCTGAACTCAAGTCTCAGCTTGCATTTCCAAAGTACCTCTCTATAATGTTTAACTGTACAGAAGTTATAAAGTGCATGGTCATCACCCAAGGGAGCTGCCCTCAGTGGCCCTACACCTTTAGCACCTGTCCTCTCACACTCAAATAAGCCAGCCTGAGTGTTAAACTCAGCTGCATAAAAATAATTAAGACTGAGAAAAACTGGGTATTTTTTGTTAAGCATGGGCTTATCAAGAGTCTGAAGGACTCATTTCAACTTGTACACACAAGTCCCATACAGACAAATGTATAAAACCATAATCATTTGTGTTCTTCACAAAGTACTCAGGACTTTAATGAAAAAGTCACAAAGAAAAAAATCCTAGCTTAAAGTAATTAAAAGTATAAATACAAGCCATTATAACCCTGTCATAAACCAAAAAAGATGATGCCCCTAAAACGAAGTGTTTAAAAGGACATCAGAGGGGGGAGTGATAAGGAAAATATTCAACACAGCTGTCAAGGTCAGCAAACCGCTTTGTTTCCTCCAGTTGGCAAAGCACTCCCAGCTCCCACCTCCCCTCCTCCAGGCTCCTCTTTTGCCCTGCACATGCTAAAATGCCACATATCAAAATAATATAAATTGCTCCCCTTGCTTGTGCTCAGGGCTCAGACCTTGGGAGATTACTCCCCTCTGAGCCCGTCGGTGTGAAATAAAACCTGAACACTCCAAGACCTCCGAGTGCCGCTTGGTTCTTCCGTCAGTGATCCAATCCAGGTTTTCCAGTATTTTCCGTAACATCCTGAGTTTCTAAAATAGGAGATTTGATCAATTTATGGGCCAGGCAATCTACACAATGGAATACCACTAAACATCATACTAATAACTGGCATTTATTGGGCCTTTGCTATTCACCAAGCAGGCACTGTGATAAGTATTCCTTATAAGGATAAATTAATTCCAGCCTCATAAATCAATAAAGAAGGTACGGTTTTACAATTTGGGAAATTTGTCTTTGTAAGAGGCTGAGGGAGAATTTGAATCCAGGTCTGTCTAGTAGTTTTTAAGCTCTATGCTGTAATGATTTATTTTCATGAAAAAATAGTCACATAGTTGATAGACCAATAGACTAGAAAATCCCCAAACATATCCACACACGTAGGGAAGCTTGATATACGACTCAGGTGGCACTAAAAGTTCCCGGGGAAAAGATCACTTGTGATAAATTACAAATGACTTAAATATTGATAATTTATCAATATGTGTGTGTGTGTATAGAAAGATTACACATTAAGATGAATAAACTAGAGCCTGATGTTAATAATAGAGATAAATAGCAAAAATATAATTACTGAGCAAAAAATAATGTTATAGAATGACCTGTGTAATATTTAATATAAAATTTTAACAGGTAATATCTACAAAAATCTGTATGGGACAGTAAGCACCAAATGGTGAGTATCTCTGGCAAGGGTGGGAAATGGGACTGGGGAGAGATAACTAAGAGACTTCAATTTTGTCTGTAATTTTTTTTTGTTAAATAAATTTAAAAAAAAAGAAATTCACCAAGTATTAAGTGGAGAATGCACTTTTTAAATTGCATATTTGTGCATGCACATATGTACAGAAAAGACTTAGTATACTAAAATGTAAACAGAATTTGAGTGGTGGTATTACAAGTGATTTTTTTTACAATTCTTTATATATATATTTTTAATAAGAGTATGTATCTACTTTGGTGTAAGGAAAAATAACAGGAAGGAAGGAAAGGTAGTGTGAAGAAAAGTTAGAGAAGACCTGAGAACTGCTATTCTTAGAAGGGTCTTCTTGCAAAGGTTGGCCCCTAGCTGGGACCTCAGAACTTCGAGAAGAGGGCTCCCCACGAGATAAGGTCCCTTATGCCTAAAGCATTTGTGCAAACAATGTCATTTATGCTGAACACTTGCTTTCCTGCTTGAGGGTCTCAAATTTTGGTAGGTGTTAGGCAAAGGATGCCTCTATGATCAGCCCTCAATAAAAAAACAGGCTCTGAGTCTCCAGTGAGCTTCCTTGGGCTGAAACATCACACATGTTGCATTTTCATTGCTGGAAGATGTGCTCTGTGTAACCCCTCATTGGAGGGAGTAGAGCATGAGGAAGCTTACACATGGATTCCTCCAGACTCTGCCTGTCTCTTCCTCTTATAATCTAGCTATGCATCCTTGCAAGATCACTGTCAAAATCTGAGCCATGAGTGCAGCTGTAGGCTGAATTGAGTCCTTCCAGAAAATCCATGTATGCAGGGTGACCTCGGGGCTGACACAGGTAGCCATGCAGAATTGGATTAGAGGAAGGCATGAATGGAAGTGAATAGATCAGTGAGGAATCTGTTACAATTAATTAAGACAGAAATGATGAACTGAATGAAAGTAGTGGCAGCAGAAACGGAGAGTAGAGGAATTACTACTATAAGATATTAAAAATAGACAAGACTGACTGGAAGTGGAAGCTGAGGGTGATAGGAGAGGCCAGGATGACCCTCAGGTCAATGATCTGAGCACTGGTGTGGATAATGGTACCACTCATGGAGATGAGCAACAGAAAGGAAGCAGGTTTTGGGCATTTAGAGTTTGAGCATCTTGGATAGGAAAAATTAGATGACTCTGGCTCCCACTGTCCAAGTTGTAAAAATTATTATTGCTAAATGAAATAATTTGAATTTTGAAAGACCATGAGTTTCATACTCAAAATAGGAAAGTTAATATATTTTCTAAATGGTTGTAATATAAAGAAGGCAAAGTTTAAGCCTTTAATCATATAACTGTTTTTTTCTATTGTGACTAAACTATTCATAAAGTATAGATTTACCTTTATGATATATACTTGTATCTATTCATATAAGCATAAAAAAAGAAACCCAGGGAATGGGGACAAGCCAAGTAATCCAGAAAGAGGAACTAGGTACCCCAAACAGAAGACTAATCAGGATTGGGGTCAGGTAGACAGAGGAACATGCATTCCTAATAATGAACCAATTTCAGATTCTAAAGAGGCAAGGTTAACCGTGCAGACTTAGCAGACTTAATCCTTCTTCCCTTAGGAGATTAGCCCTCCAGCTGGCCTTATTAATCATGAGACACTAATAAGGTAAGTTTTCAAAAACACCAAAAGACCATATCAATATATATTTACTAGACAATGGGTTAAGACCAGCCAAACAATCTTTAAAAGATTTATCACCTTGAGGGTAAACACCAGTTTGCAAAAACATTTGAAACTTTGTGAAAGGTAAAAACTTAAAAAAAAAAAAGGCTTACTGGAAAAACAAGTTTAGTCTATCTATAAGAAGGAGCAGGAAAAGACTAGGGTTTGAATCTTGCCAGGAGGAGGCAGAGTGATATATACACAAATAGAAACAAAAATACATCAGGACCCTGTAACTTGTATTAAGACCATATTGTTTTCCTTGCTGGTCTGTTAAGATTCCTCAATCCCCAAGAGGGTCTCAAAATATTACACCTGGGCCCTAGGGAGTTATCAAAATTAGTATTTAGAGATACAGGTGAGTCCAATCCTTCAAAATACAGGTCTGGCAGACTGCCTGAAATAAAATTCCAACACTGCCTCTTTCTACCTGTACCATCTTAGGCACATTTGTTAACCTGTGTCTCACTTTACCCATCTATAAAATTGGAATAATGAAAAGCACCTATCTCATACAGTGACTGTGATGCTTAAACAGGATAATATGTAGAAAGCATTTAGAATAATGAGCTTAGTGTTAGCCTTAGCTAGGAGTCTTGTTATAATCCTAGGAAGGTAGAAACAATGAAAATATTAATTACGTGTTGCTGTTTTAGAGTAGGAAGTATAAGTGTAGTAATAACTCTGGAATCAAATTATTTGTATATGTTATCTAGTGTTTAAGTTTTTCAAACAAATTAGTCGAACTGCATTTGAAATCGTAGTTGAAACTGCTCAATGTTTAAATGCTTAAAGACAATTTTCAAAGTTTCATTTATTAGATTATGACTTTAATAAACTGAGTATTGAACAAATTACAGATGGTGGTGAGCATAAAAGCTCCCCAGCCATTAAACAATCAGTTGGTCTTCCCAAGGTGCTCATCATCCGTGGGCTCCCTGCCAGGCAGACTTCACTCCCCATTAGGTTTAGTCTAGTCTCCCCCAATAGTCGCTTCAGTAAGCTCTCAATGACACTTGAGACTCCCCAAATCCACCAAATTTACTTGGAGTCACTACCAGCAACGGGTCACCTTCACTTCTGTTTTCTGTTTCCTGTTCTTGGATCTCAGAGTATTTCTGGTGAAAACGCTCTTCAAATTCTTATTATAGTTCTTCAAATGAGCCCTTGCCTAGGAAGCTTTTACTGCTCCCATCCTAGCTACATAATTATTCCAAACATCTATGGCTATCATTCAATTTCAGCAGAACTTTTTCAGCCTTTTACTACAGTGAGCTCCACAAGAGTGAGTTCCAAGGTGGCTGTGTGGTAGAAAACATTCCAGAGGACTGGAATAATTAACTGTGAAGGCTTGGGCAGATTACTTAAGCTAACAGTTGACCCACAGTTGTTTAATAGCTACTTCACAGAGTAGTTATAAATGAGATGATTAATGTTAAGCATTTATCTTACAGCCTGTTCAACAAATGAAAGTTCCTTTACCTTCTACTGCCCTACACCAATCTGTTCATCCTACCATTCAATATTTCCAAGTACCTGTTATGTGCCAGGCAGCCTAGGGTGTAAGGTCAACAAAACTAAAATGTGTCAGTTTCCAAGACTTCATCTTAGCGTCCTCCATCTGTGTCCTACTTTCTTTCCCTCTCAGATCTGCTCCCTGCATTACTCAGTCTCTCTTTCTCCAGCAGCTCCCATCTCTCCGGTAGTTTCTTCTCATATCTTCAAACAGATACAATCCTCCTTTACCTGAAACGATCTCACTGAATCCTATGGCCTCCTTCTAGCAAAACAGTATCACTGATGTCTTCCTTTCATGATCAAACTCTTGGATGAAAGTTTGATCCACACGTCACTGACCCCATGTTGTCCCCTTCTATTCTTCCTGAATCTGCTATTCTGCTCTTGCCACCTCTCACAACTTCAAACTGCACGCTTGAAAATCACCAATGTATTTCTGATCTAATTCCAACAGTCCTTTTCTCATCTTTATTTCTCTGCAGCTTTTGACTGTTTTGACAAGCTTCTGCCTCTTTTGAGTAGTTACTGTAGCTGCTGACATTGCACTAGCCCGACTATCCTCCTACCCACTAAAACTGCATGTGACTTTTTCCCCCCCATCTTGCTCTGGAAACATGGATGCTGTCCAAGGCCCAGTCTTTGTACAGTGTTCTTGTTATCCCTCAGAAAGTCCATCCACACCTGGCACTCCATTTTCTAACTCTACAGAGATGGTTCACCAGTCTAGTCCCAATCCCTCTTCCAAACTCATTTTGCATCTCCAAATGACTGCAAATTTTGAATTAGGCATTCTACCAGCACCTCAAGACCATCTTCATCTATGCACCTCCCCACCTCAACTGCTCTCTCTGGCTTTATATTTCTGTCAGGTGTTCTGTATTTTCCCAGATGCCCCAAATTCAAACTCTTACCTTGCTCTCTTTCCTCCCAAATCTAGTTGGTTATCGGGTCCTCGACTCTTCTTTTGCAATGTCATGCATACCCTTCCTTCCCTACCAATGACATCATCAGAACTCAAGCCCACAACAGCTTGCTTCAGGACTACTACCACTACCACACAACTCTAACTAGCTCCTTGCCACTACTACCTTCTCTCTAGTGCTGGATGGGACCGTTTTACTCCCATCAGCCCCCAGTTCGACCTGTGCAATCCACCAACTGGATTCCAACCCTGCCTACTGTGTCACATCCTCATCCTTGATGCCCTGGCCCAGTATACTTTTTTTCATCCTCGTCTCCCACTATTCCAGGACACTTCACTCCAGTAAGAGTCATCTCCCTCTCAAATCTGCCCAGCACTTTGCTACATTTTTCGTTTGTTTTTTTTCCACATTAACTCCACCTCCAGCATGAAGGCCCCGTGATCACTCGTGCAGAGACCCAAGGCAGGGAGCTAAACGAGAAACTTTGAGGCGCTTTCTGGGAAAGGGGGAAGGGCTGGAGTGGGCGGCACCCTAGATCTAGTATCACTTTGATCCGTGTTTATTAAAAGCTCTTTCTTAAGGGAAGAAGGGGTGGGAGGAGCGGAAGAAGGCTCCAAACTTCCAACCTAAAAGTTGGGATCTGACACACAGTGGGTGCACTCTGAAAGACCACTCGTTAACAGTGCCCACTGCCCACGGAACACGCGCACACACGAGGACAGGGGGAGGGGCAACTTTCCGTCCGCATCTCTCTCAGCCGGGACGTCGCCACACAGACACACGGCAGACTGGCTCCGCCCGCGTCACTACGTTCTACTCCCACAGCACCTCCCTCCAAGTTCTCAGTGTCCCCTTCTCTCGGCCGCTGCGCTCACTCTGCATCTCGAAGTCACACACCCACAGCCCTCACCTCCGGCGCACAGTGCTCTGGACCCGGGAAGACGGCGCCTTTTCAGGTCGGGAAAGCAATACGCCTGCGCAAAGGGGTGACGCCCGCTCTCCCAATCAACTCTCGGCCTTCGCACAGACTCCATTTCCCAGAAGCCTCAGCGGCAGGCTCGCTTTAATATGACGTATGAAAAAAATCCTCTCTGGCATACTCTTCTAAATAATAGGCCGGTGGCGATGAAGCCTACGGTCGCGGTACCCGGGAAAGGCATTGCTGTGGATGCCTGGGAGGCTTATGGTCACTCTGGAAATTCTGCCTACGTGTGCTCCCACGTCCCTCCAGACCGAAAGACCCGTCCGAAAGAAATGTGTCTCTTATCTTTGGGACCCGTCCCTACCCCTGGTTTTCCCCGCAGGTGGATACACGCAAGGTCGAGTCTTCTGGCTCTCGGAGGGACTAGTTCTGCTGCATCGTGTCCACTTTCAGGAATTTTATTCAGAATTGGCCATAGAGACGCAGAATTTGGTTCTGAGACCGGAACAGGGCCTGAGGCAAGATACGTGCACACTTTTGCGCAGAAGAAAAGAGCCCAAGATATTTGTGTATGTAACTTGGCAGCCGGCCCTGCGCTCCCGAGTTTGAGCGCACACCAGCCTGTCTTCCTGGGCTAGCTTCCTGCTGCCCCTGGTTGGAGACTCCTCAGGGATAATCAACCTTGACTGCAGGCTGGAGTCACCTGAAACTCCTTTAGACATGTAGGTGCTTGGGGCCTATAAGGAGGGAGAGTTCGCAAAGATCTGTACGTGATTTTAATGTGCAGCTAAAGCTAAGAGTTACCACGGAGCTTCAGGGAAGACGGGTGTCTTGCCAATGGGTTTCAGCCCAGGCAAGTTCTCTACGGATTCAATGCGACCAAAGGAACAGCAGAACGTTCTTTGGGGTGAAAGGGTTTTTTATCCGGCTTGTTCTCCCGACGGTACATAGAGCACTAGTGTCTCTCCCTTGGCCCAGAACACTGGGCCGAGCTCTCTATATAGCACAATAATAGCTTATTGCCTAAAGGTGTGGAAGCGGTAGCCTAGCAACAGGCCAGTTACATCATCAGGTGGTTTAAGTTCAGTGAGGATCCTGGCCATAGGAACCTCAACTTCCCCACACTGCACCCGTCCAGGATTCTCGCCTTACAGTCTACATGCTTTCCATGTTCCACAATGGTCCCTGTGCGAGAAAGCTGGAGCACTCTAACCAGATTCCACAATAGCAACAGAGGATAACAACAATTTAGAGATAATAAAAAAATTAAGATCCAGGTAACAAAAATTATAATAATCCTCAAGTCCTAATGACAAAAATTGTAATAAGCCAGAGGAAGTTCCCAATCTACAAAGACTTTAGGGGTGATAAGACATTTTTTTTATTAAGGTATTATTGATATACACTCTTATGAAGGTTTCACATGAAAAATCAATGTGGATACTAGATTTACCCATATTATCAAGTCCCTACCCATACCCCAAAGCAGTCAGTCCTTCAGTGTAGTAAGATGCCACAGATTCACTGTTTGCCTTCTCTGTGCTACAGACCCCCCACACTATGTGTACTAAACATAATACCCCTCAATCCCCTTCTCCCTACCTCCCCACCCGCCCTCCCCTTTGGTAACCACTAGTTCCTTCTTGGAGTCTCTGAACCTGCTACTATTTTGTTCCTTCAGTTTTGCTTCATTGTTATACTCCACAAATGAGGGAAATCATTTGGCACTTGTCTTTCTCCACCTGGCTTATTTCACTGAGCATAATATCCTCCAGCTCCATCCATGTTGTTGCAAATGGCAGGATTTGTTTCCTTCTTATGGCTGAATAGTATTCCATTGTGTATATGTACCACCTCTTCTTTATCCATTCATCTACTGATGGACACTTAGGTTGCTTCCATATCTTGGCTATTGTAAAAAGTGCTGCAATAAACATAGGGGTGCATATGTCTTTTTGAATCTAAGAAGTTGTATTCTTTGGGTAAATTCCAAGGAGTGGGATTCCCGAGTCAAATGGTATTTGTATTTTTAGTTTTTTGAGGAACCTCCATATTGCTTTCCACAATGGTTGAACTAGCTTACATTCCCACCAGCAGTGTAAGAGGGTTCCCCTTTCTCCACATCCTCGCCAGCTTTTGTTGTTCTTAGTCTTTTCGATGCTGGCCATCCTTACTGGTGTGAGGTGATATCTCATTGTGGTTTTAATTTGCATTTCCCTGATGATTCGTGATGTGGAGCATCTTTTCATGTGTCTGTTGGCCATCTGAATTTCTTCTTTGGAGAATTGTCTCTTCATATCCTCTGCCCATTTTTTAATTGGCTTATTTGCTTTTTGGGTGTGGAGATGTGTAAGTTCTTTATATATTTTGGATATTAACCCCTTTTCGGATGTCATTTACAAATATATTCTCCCATACTGTAGGATGCCTTTTTGTTCTGTTGATGGTGTCCTTTTCCATACAGAAACTTTTTAGTTTGATGTAGTCCCAAGAATTCATTTTTGCTTTTGTTTCCCTTGCTCGAGGAGATGCGTTCAGGAAGAAGTCGCTCATGATTATATTCAGTAGATTTTTGCCTATGTTGTCTTCTAAGAGTTTTGTGGTTTCATGACTTACATTCAGGTCCTTGATCCATTTTGAGTTTACTTTTGTGTATGGGGTTAAACAATAACCCAGTTTCACTGTCTTGCATATAGCTGTCCAGTTTTGCCAACACCAGCTGTTGAAGACGCTGTCATTTCCCCATTGTATGTCCATGGCTCCTTTATCATATATTAATTGACCATATATGATTGGGTTTATCTCAGGGCTCTCTAGTCTGTTCCATTGGTCTATGGTTTTGTTCTTGTGCCAGTACCAAATTGTCCTGAGTACTGTGGCTTTGTAGTAAAGCTTGAAGTTGGGGAGCATAATCCCCCCAGCTTTATTCTTCCTTCTCAGGGTTGCTTTGGCTATTCGGGATCTTTTGTAGTTCCATATGAATTTTAGAACGATTTTCTGTAGTTCGTTGAAGTTCTGTTGGTATTTTGATAGGAATTGTATTGAATCTGTAGATTGCTTTAGGCAGGATGGCCATTTGGACAATATTAATCCTTCCTATCCATGAGCACTGGATGTGTTTCCATTTATTGGTATCTTCTTGAATTT
Organism: Smutsia gigantea; assembly: GCA_032199065.1. Lineage (NCBI taxonomy): Eukaryota > Metazoa > Chordata > Mammalia > Pholidota > Manidae > Smutsia > Smutsia gigantea. The sequence continues at coordinate 22,991 of JAVSCE010009536.1, forward strand.
CTCTCATGAGTGTCTTGTAGTTTTCAGAGTATAGGTCTTTCACTCCCTTGGTTAGGTTTATTCCTAAGTATTTTATTCTTTTTAATGCAACTGTAAATGGAATTGTTTTCCTGACTTCTCCCTCTGCTAGTTCACTGTTAGTGTATAGGAATGCCACAGATATTTGTGTATTAATTTTGTAACCTGCAACTTTGCTGAATTCATATATTAGATCTAGTTGTAGAATACACATTCTTCTCAAGTGCACATGGAATATTTTCAAGAATAGATCATAAACTAGGCCACAAAAAGAGTCTCAGTAAATTCGAAAAGATTGAAATTGTACCAACCAGCTTCTCAGACCACAAAGGTATGAAAATGGAAATAAATTATGCAAAGAAAAAAAAAGCCCACAAAAACATGGAGGCTTAACAACATGCTCCTAAGTAAGCAATGGATCAAGGACTAAATAAAAACGGAGATAGCTTCTTTAGGGTTTTTTATGTACAGTATCATGGCATCTGCAACAGGGACAGTTTAACTTCTTCTTTACCAATACGGATGCCTTTTATTTCTGTGTGTTGTCTGATCGCTGTAGCGAGGACCTCCCAATCTATGTTGAACAAAAGTGGAGAGAGTGGGCATTCTTGTCCTGTTCCCGATCTTAAAGGAAAGGCTTTCAGCTTTTTGCTGTTAAGTATGATGTTGGCTGTGGGGTTTGTCTTATATGGCCTTTATTATGTTGAGGTACTTGCCCTCTATACCTATTTTATTGAGAGTTTTTATCATGGATGGATGTTGAATTTTGTCGAATGCATTTTCAGCATCTATGGAGATGATCATGTGGTTTTTGTCCTTCTTTTTGTTGATGTGGTGGATGATGTTGATGGATTTTCGAATGCTGTCCTGTCCTTGCATCTCTGGGATGAATCCCACTTGATCATGGTGTATGATCTTCTTGATGTATTTTTGAATTCAGTTTGCTAATATTTTGTTGAGTGTTTTTGCATCTATGTTTATCAGGGATATTGGTCTGTAACTTTCTTTTTTGGTGGGGTCTTTGCCTGGTTTTGGTATTAGAGTGGTGCTGGCTTCATAGAATGAGTTTGGGAGTATTCCCTCCTCTTCTGCTTTTTTTGGAAAACTTTAAGGAGGATGGGTATTAGCTCTTTACTAAATATTTGATAAAATTCAGCAGTGAAACCATCTGGTACAGGAGTTTTGTTCTTAGGTAGTTTTTTGATTACCAATTCAATTTCATTGCTAGTAATTGCTCTGTTCAGATCTTCTGTTTCTTTCTGGATAAGCCTTGGAAGGTTGTATTTTTCTAAAAAGTTTTCCATATCTTCTAGGTTATCCAGTTTGTTTGCATATGATTTTTCATAGTATTCTCTAATAATTCTTTGTATTTCTGTAGTGTCTGTAGTGATTTTTCCTTTCTCATTTGTGATTATGTTTATGTGTGTAGACTCTCTTTTTTTCTTGATGAGTCTGCCTAGGGGTTTATCTATTTTATTTATTTTCTCAAAGCTCCAGCTCCTGCTTTCATTGATTCATTCTATTGTTTTATTCTTCTCGATTTTATTTATTTCTGCTTGAATCTTTATTGTGTCTCTCCTTCTACTGTCTTTGGGCCTCATTTGTTCTTCTTTTCTGGTTTTGTTAATTGTGGGTTTATACTGTTCATATGGGATTGTTCTTCTTTCCTGTGGTAGGCGTGTACTGCAATATACTTCCCTCTTAGGATGGCCTTCACTGCGTCCCACAGATTTTGCGGTGTTGTTATTGTTGTCATTTGTCTCTATATATTGCTTGATCTCTGTTTTTATTTAGTCCTTGATCCATTGCTTACTTAGGAGCATGTTGTTAAGCCTCCATGTTTTTGTGGGCTTTTTTTTTCTTTGCATAATTTATTTCCATTTCCATACCTTTGTGGTCTGAGAAGCTGGTTGGTACAATTTCAATCTTTTCGAATTTACTGAGACTCTTTTTGTGGCCTAGTTTATGATCTATTCTTGAAAATATTCCATGTGCACTTGAGAAGAATGTGTATTCTGCTGCTTTTGGGTTGAGAGTTCTGTAGATGTCTGTTAGGTCCTTCTGTTCTAAAGCGTTGTTCAATGCCTCTGTCTGTTTACTTATTTTCTATCTGGTGGTCTGTCCTTTGGAGTGAGTGAAGTGTTGAACTCTGCTAGAATGAATGCATTGCATTCTGTTTCCCCTTTTAATTCTGTTAGTATTTGTTTCATATATGTAAGTGCTCCTGTGTTGGGTGCATAGATATTTATAATGGTTATATCTTCTTGTTGGAATGACCCCTTTATCATTATGTGATGTCCTTCTTTGTCTCTTATGACTTTCTTTGTTTTAAAGTCTGGTTTGTCTGACACAAGTACTGCAACTCCTGCTTTTTTCTCTCTTAGTTGCATGAAATATATTTTTCCATCCCTTCACTTTTAGTCTGTGTATATCTTTAGATTTGAGGTGAGTGTCCTTTAGGCAGCATATAGTTGGGTCTTGTTTTTTTATCCATTCAGTGACTCTGTGTCTTTTGATTGTTGCATTCAGTCCATTTACATTTAGGGTGATTATCGATAGGTATATACTTATTGCTATTGCAAGCTTCAGATTCATGGTTACCAAAGGTTCAGAGGTAACTTCCTTACCATCTAAGAGTCTCAGTTAACTCAGTATGCTCTTACAAACACAATCTAAAGGTTCTTTTTCCTTTTATTCCTCCTCCATTCTTTATATATTAGGTATCATATTCTGTACTCTTTGTCTATCCATTTTTTATTACCTCTGGTGACAGCTATTTAACCTTAGGAACACTTCCATCTATAGCAGTCCCTCTAAAATACACTGTAGAGATGGTTTGTGGGAGGTAAATTCTCTCAGCTTTTGCTTATCGGGAAATCGTTTAATTCCTCCTTCAAATTTAAATGATAATCTTGCTGGATAGAGTATTCTTGGTTCGGGGCTGTTTTGTTTCATTGTATTAAATATATCATGCCAGTCCCTTCTTGCCTGTAAGGTTTCTGTTGAGAAGTCTGATGATAGCCTGATGGGTTTTCCTTTGTATGTGATCTTATTTCTCTCTCTGGCTGCTTTCAGTCGTCTGTCCTTATCCTTGATCTTTGTCTTTTTAATTATTATATGTCTTGGTGTTCTCTTCCTTGGGTCCCTTTTGTTGGGAGATCTGTGCACCTCCATGGCCTGAGAGACTATCTCCTTCCCCAGATTGGGGAGGTTTTCAGCAATTACCTCCTCAAAGACACTTTCTATCCCTTTTTCTCTTCCTTCTTCTTCTGGTACTCCTATAATATGAATATGTTCTATTTGTATTGGTCACACAGTTCTCTCAATATTGTTTAATTCCCAGAGATCCTTTTTTTCTCTCTGTGCCTCAGCTTCTTTGTATTCTTCTTCTCTAATTTCTATTTAATTTTTGTCTCCTGCACTGTATTTAATCTTTTAATAGCCTCCATTGTGCTCTTCAATGACTGGTCTTGGACTGGAATTCATTCCTGAGTTCTTGAATATTTTTCTGTACCTCCATGAGCATGTTTATGATTTTTGTTTTGAAATCTCTTTCAGGAAGATTGATGAGTTCAATTTCACTTGATCCTTTTTCTGGTGTTTTTGGGATTTTGGTTTGAACCAGGTTCCTTTGCCATTTCATGTTTTTATGTGGCGCCCTCTAGTGTCCAGAAGCTCTTTTCTCTGGAAGTGCTCAGCTCCTGGAGTGATGTCGGGGGTCGCACGGGAGTGGTGCTGGTGCCTGGGGGGAGGAAAGAGCTGTTTCCTTCTTCCTGGCTGCTATGCCTGTCTCCACTTCCAGAACTAGTGGGCCGAACACACAGGTGTCAGCCTCTATGCTTTGTATTTGTAGGTGCCGTTGATGGGGCTTCCTCTTGGCTGGCCTGACACCAGGGCAGGGGCTGTTGGTTTGCAAGCCCAGTGCAGGCTAGCGGGGAGGAAGGTGCAGCAGGCTGCGTATCACTGTGGCGGGCCTTGGAGCTGCATAGCCTGCCAAGTGGATGGAGCACCTGAAGATTATTTAAGTTTCCAACCTGCTGGGCAGAGTGCACCCAGACAATTTTGTCTACCTGTCCTTTCTCCTGAGCAGTAAGGTCTGTGCAATCCTTGCCCTTTTAGCAGCCCTCTCGCTTTTAGAAAGTCTCTCAGACTGCCTGCCCAGATCAGCTGGATATGAATCCCTGTTTTCCACAAGCAGATGGAATCTCATTCTCTCCTGGTATTCCTCCTGTCTTAGCTTTCCAACCCCACTTATCACCAGAGCAGCATGCAATGTAGTTTCATGCTCCCAGAGCAGATCTCCAGAGCTAGGTGTTCAGGAGTCCCAGGCCTCCACTCCCTCCCTGGTCTGTTTCTCTTCCTCCCACTGGTGAGCTGGGGTGTGGGAAATGCTTGGGTCCTGCCAGGTCATGGCTTTTATACTTACCCTGTTCCGTGAGGTCTGTTCTTTCCTCCAGGTGTGTGCAGTCTGGCACAGCCTTCTTTCCCATTGCTTTTTCAAGATTAGTTGTATTAATTATATTTTCATATTATATATGGTTTTAGGAGGAGGTCTCTGGCCTACCCCTCACACTGCCCTCTTTACTCTCTTCTCTTCCTCAGTAGATTATTATTATTTATTACTTATCAGCTGCCACAATGTACTCTGCTTCCTACAAGATATTAAAGAAGACAGAATCGTGGCAGTGCATTTACAGCGAAGGAGAGCAGAGGCCTGGATTCAGACATTACAGGAGTGAGCTGAGGAAGGGATCAACTGTCCAAGTCCAATGGCAGCCCCAGAAGATGGGTGGCATCAATCAGGCTCCTTATGTGGCAGCTCACTACAGGAGTGTCCCAGTGAAAAAGAAGTTGCATGGCCTCTTATGACCTAGGCTTAGGAATCAATGGTGCCACTTCTGCTGTACAATATCGGTTGAAGTAGCCACAAGCCTGCCCAGATTTAAGGAGAGGAACCATACAGCCACTCTCTCAAAAAGAGGCATGCCAATGAACCTGTGGCCCTTCAAAAAAAAGAAGCCTCCCATGTAGGATTTTAGCCTTTCTCATCTACGGCTGTTTTTCTATAAGAAGTGGGATTGAGGGTTGAAGGTTAAAAGAAGAGAAGAGTGACTTGTATTCAGGGACTCTGGCTGGTAACTTTCAATGTCCCTGTTCAGGTGACACTTTTGCTGTGCCTTGCTGTAACTCTGCTTACCTGTGTTGTTGCCTCCTGAACTGCTTCAGGCAGCTTCTATCGGCAAACTGCACCTTCTAGGACACCTCTTGCTGTTACAGGACCCCTCTTCTTGGACACTCTTTGACTTTGTGTCTCTGAGCATTTCTTCTCTTTGCTGCTGCCACTTGGTTCATCTCTCTCTGAAGAAAGTATCATCCATGTATATCACGGCCTTTTTAGAGCTGTTACATGAGCAGAATTGCATGGGCTCTTCATGATAAGTGTTTTCAGTTTTACCAGTCTATGGGAGATGGATTTGGTTCCTTGTAGTAATATTCTTTATTTTCCACTACCAACTCTTTTTCCTGGGGTACATGTGTACCATCAGAAACTGAGTGGATGGGGTGGAAGAGACCTATTCAAGCAGAATTTCACATTATACCTGAAATCCTCTGTTGCTTCTGATACCTAGGTCTGATTCCAGGTCATATTGGCTTTTTAATTCTGTCCTTTGTTTGCTTAATACCTTTTATTCAAAAAGGCTACCATTGAGGCATCTTCAACCTCCTAAATGACTACAGATGTGTGGATAAAGTGAAGGTTCCTATGGCCAGGATTCTCACCTGGCCTTGGCTGGCTGCCTCACAACACATGTGTGGGCAATACGTTGCTATTAACTCTATATAAAGAGCTCTGCCCAGTGCTCTGGGCAACACGGTGGCATGGCTGCAAGGCTGCAGGAGCAGAGGCTGGAGTGGTGGCAGTGCTAAGGACAGATACTGAGATAGCTGTGGGGGCAGAGAGGCCCAGAGGCAGAGACCAGCTTGCTGCATGCAGACTCGCTCTGAGTGGATGGGGTTCTAGTGATTGACCTGCCATCGTGGGAATAAAGTTGGGTATAACCCTTTCACTCCAAGAATGTTCCATTGTCATTCTCCAGTCTTACTGAATCCATAGTAAACTTGCCTGGGGCTGGAACCCATTGGCAAGACAGATTCCTGAGCCCTAACAGTGAACAGGTTTCTGGTTTTGCCATGTGTAAGTCAGAGGGTGTGGGTCATGGTGGTGCTCTAACATCCCCTAACACACAGAGCTCCTGTTAAAAACTCTGTGTTTCAGTTCTGCTTTACAAAAGCACCAATTAACCATTTACTTTCATTTCTTATAATTAGTTCTTAAAATTCCTTTAGCTCTTTAGAGTGAGCCATCTTCTTCAGGCTAATTTGATTTACAGAGATGCTAGATATCTGCTCTTCCTCAGGATAAACTAGTTTATCAATATTATTCCTAAAATCGGAGGTCTCCCGTTGTTCTTTCTTTCCATCTTCCATGGTAATAAAATTTTTGCTGGGCACAAGGATGAAAACTACATTTCCCTGCAGCTAGGTGCAGTCATGTGTTCCAGTAAATAGGAAATAAGAAAATGTATGGCACCTTTGGACAACCTTCCTTAAAGGACAGCTGGACTCGGAATAAAAAGGAATGGACTATTGATACACATGATGGCATGGATGGATATCAAGGTCAATATGCTAAGTGAAAGCAGCTACTCTCAAAAGGTTGCCCACTATATAATCCTATTTATATGACATTCTGAAAAAGACAAAATTACAGGACAGAACAGAGCAGTGGTCACAAGAGGGTGGGGTGGGAGAAGTGTTTGACTACAAAGGGGCAGCAAAAGGGAATGTTGGGTGTAATAGGGAAACTTACCAGGCTGCTGGGGACCAGAGCTCTCCTAACAGTACTTGACATCAAATTGCACATCAGAGCACTCTGAGTGGGGGAGGGGACATCCCTGTTAAGCTACTCATTGACTCTTCTGCGTAACAAATGTGCATCGTAACATGTGGGAGTGGGAAATTTCAGACACTGGAGCAGGCCAATTCCAAAAGTAAAGATAATGGGAACAGGTAGTGCTCCCTGTTTATCTGAAGCAATTTCATTTCTATCTAGTTATGTTGAGTCACCAATGAGATAAAAATCTTTTCGCACTCGTCCATTCCCCTCCTTTTTGGCTCCAAAGCACTGAAGAGAACAGAAACTCCTGTGCCACCCCTGGTTCCCAGGCAGTCCCCTGGCCCCGACCTTGGGAGGTAGAGGGCTTGCTTTCTGGGCACTTGCTGTGCGGTCCTGGTCATCTGTGCCACCGTGGGTGCTGGCAAAAAGTGAAGCTAGACTGCAAAAGCAAGACAGCAGAGTGGCCTTTTTGCCCAGATTTAATGGGGTTATATGTCTCTCAACCTCTAAATAGGGTCTGTACTACAATCTCTCAGTCCTCCCAAGTCCCCTCTCTGGCTGAGGACTGCCTCCAGAAAGTTAAGGTTTTAATATTCAAATTGATATTCCATTTCTTTTAGGTCCTAAATAATATTTGTTTCTGGAGCAGGAGGGAGTCCAAAGTCCTTTCTTAGTTCACCTTTCGGGGGGACTCAAAACTAGGGGCAGTGGGAGAAAGGCGGAGAGGCACTGGACAGCCTGTAGAATAGCAGTTAGTAAACAGCAGTGAGCCATCAGTATCTCCTGGGCATCGCGTAAGAAACACACACGCCGGGGGAGCCTCCTGGCAATCCTTGACTGATTCAGTGTAGGACCCAGACTTCTCTTTTTAACAAATTTCCAGCGGCTATTGGGCCCACGATAGGATTTGCTCCCAGTGCTCAGCCCGTTTGGGGGAGCTGGGTAACTGACCGCAGGACCCTCCTGTGGATTCCCGGGCGCAGGCGCCGCTGGCCCCACCCCGCGGGCCCTCCGGAGACCCGCTCGCTGGATTCCGCGCGGCGGCCAGTCTGCGCAGGTCAGGACCGGTCTCCTGAGGCGGTGGGAAGGGGCGGGGTTTGCTCTTTGTGGGCTCGGCGGCCCGGGGTGCGGGATTACCTTGTTCTCCGCACCCTGAGCCTGTGGCAGCGTCCGGAGTGTCCGTCTGCTTGTCCGCGAGGGGCTGTGGAGGCCCGGAGCAGGGGGACGCAGTGGCACAGCCGGTCCGTGTCCCCATGAGGCTGCGAAGGAGCGCTGGGCACCAAGGTCGCAGGTGTGGCTACGGCTCTATCTCCTGGTGGTGCGGTGGCACTGCGGGTGTGGGTCTCCGTGGGAACTGTGTCCCAGAGCCCGGTCCCCAGACGCAGGGCGGCGGAGCGGAGCCCGCGGGCTAAGGCCCGGCCCTGAAGGGTCTGAGAGTGCGCCTGGGCAGCCGCGCTGCACCTTTGGGCAGGGGTCGGGTTTGACAGACCCGCCCTGGGCCCTTGCAGTTTGGCTGGGCGGCACCGCACGGAGTGGGGCTGCCTGGTGTCACCTAGCTTGACCCCCGCCCCACGAATCCTCGGGAGGTCTGCCGAGCTGCGGCCAAAGGACAAATTTGGACCTAGTGAAAAGACGTGGCCCCTTGGTCCCAGCAGTGGACTCTACAACGTCATGTTTGGTTCTCTAGGGTGCTGTAAGCCCTCCTGGGGAGTTAGTACCGGGCCTAGTAGGAGGAGAACCTTAGGAAGGGGCCAGGGAATCCCACTGAATGGGCAGAGCCTGCCGCCAGCTTCCCTGTGGCGGTTCCTAACATTCCAGGCCCTGCATGAAGTTGCATCATCTAGAGAGCACAGAGGTGGAGAGTATGGCCACGGAAGATTTGTCCCGAAGGCCAGAGGAGAGAGGCGAGGGCAAGGGAGGATCTTTTCCTGCCGGGGAAGGGAGATGGTAAACAAACCTGTGAGGAATGGCCCTTTGCGGGAGATCAGAGGCCAGGGGAGCCATTTGGAGCCTTGCCACCCACTTTATCACTCCATTAAGTAGTAATGATTCTTCCAGCTCTTCTAGCTCAGCTATGTACAAGGTAAGCAGTGTACACTGTGGGCACCTCCTGTGATGGCCCCGCCAGGAACCCCCCAGTAGTGTTAGGAACTGGGCCATCCAGGTGACCCAGAAGGCTTTATGCCATTACTTTAAAAAATTTTTTATTTTATCAAATGTACATCACGGTGGTTCAGCAGTCACCCTCCCCCCCTTTCCTCTGCTGCCTTGGTAACCACTAACCACTAGTCACTTCTCAGTGTCTATGAGCCTAATGCTGTTTTGTTCCATCTGTTTTGCTTTGTTTTTATGCTCCACAAATAAGTGAAATCATATAGTATTTGTCTTTCTCTGCCTGGCTTATTTCACTGAGCATAATACTCTCTAGATCCAACCGTGCTGTTGTAAATGTATACCATTACTTTTTAAGTTTAGAATCTCCTGTCCTTCACCAAGTAGGGATTTTAATTTACTTTTCATTCTTCAGCACACATGGTCAAGGTCACAGAACTGTCCAATGGCAGAACTAGGCCAAGTCTTTGGACTCCCATGCCCTATAGACCAGCAGCACAGGCGTCACCTGGAAGCTTCTGAGAAGTGCAGCCTGTCAGGCCCTAACCTAAAGCCACTGAACCAGAGTCTATTTAACAAGATCCTCAGGAGCCCAAATGTATGTTAAGGTTTGAGAAGCACTGACCTTTACTGTACTATGACCTGCACCATACCATGACCTATACTATGAACTGCATTGTACTATGACTTGTACCTTACTATGACCTGCACGGTAATATGATCTGTACCATAGTATGACCTTCACTGTACTATGACCTGCACTGTACTAGGCTGCAGGCCCACTTCCAGCTTCTGTTGGTGGCGGTGTTACCCATAACCACTTCTTTGGCATGGTTAGGGTTAGATTTTTGTTTGCTTTAAGGCTCTAAAAACAGTATGATACAAAGCCCTATAACAGAGGGACTCAAAATATGCTGCAGAGATTCAATGCTGCTTGGAACTTCTCAGGAAGAGCTGATCTCTAAGCTCGGTTCCAAAGGATGAGGGAAAGGTGTAACTTCTTCCCCTTCAGGTCCCTCCATGGCCTTGCCCTGAGCCTTGTTTTGTACTGTTAACCTGTCTCATACCAACAGGCTAGACTTAAGTTCCTTGAAGGTCTTCTCCATGTTGATGTTTTCAAAAGGCCTAGTAGAGGCTTGCATATTGAAGGTCCAGTAAATAACTCAGCAATGGCCAGACTGGTCACATTCAACTACCTGCAGCCTGCTGTGGCCTCTAGACCGGTGGGGGCCTTACACAGCAGTACAAGAGCACTTCTCATGGGGCATAGCTGCCCCTCCACTTCCTTTGACTGAGCTCTTTCTCCAGAACCATGGAGTTGACATGATGACCATGTAAAGATTTCCCACTGGGGAGTCTGGGAGCTGTAACGGCCCTAACGGTTAAACTTCCTTAGGGTTCCTTTGACCTTCCTAGCTCTCCGGGTCCAGGACCATGCTATTCCTCCAAAGACATACCCAGGGAAAAAGGGAACAGCCAGTTTATTCCTGAGAACCAGGCCCTAGGTGAGTTGGGGTTCTCCTACTCTTTTTTCAAATGCCTGAACTATGAATATCTTGGCCTCCTTTCCTGTGGAGCCTCTTTGTTCACCAAGGCCCATTCACCCCAATTCCTGCTCTGTGGAGGCAAAGCCCATCAAGGAGATGTTGGCTTCCCTGTCCCTTGCCTGGGGCCCTCTCCTCTCACTTGGTGTGCACTCACTTAGATCCTCTGGTTCATTTCTGTGATGGGCACTGTGGTAAGTGTCAAGTAATGTGACTTGAAGGAGCTTCACAACCACAGAGGGGAGAGGGGAGAAGAATCTGGAACCCAGGAATCAGCCCATCACAGTAAGGATGTACATGGTTTAATGGCAGATGGAGGGGCATAGACAGGCCTTTACATTGAGGTTTGGGAAAAGGAGAACCAGTGTGTGCTGGAGAGGTTGGGGAAGGCTCGTGGAGAAAAGGAGACAAAGAGGTTCTGAGGGCCTGCACAGGTGAGGAGGCCATTTGAGGCTGGGTCTCTATTCAAGTGCTATCTTCCTGGACTAGTGAGGAGGCTAACTCATCTTCACTGCTTCGTGGCTGGTGACCTTGGAAGGGTCACCTGATCTCTTCAGGCATTGGTTTGACAGTGTAAAATGGGGATGATAATCATGTTAATGATACTGATGGAAAGAGTAATAGCTATTATTTACTGAGAAGCAAATATGTATTAGGAACTATTCAACACAGTTTACTTACACTAACTCATTTCATTTTTAAAATGTTCCCATTTTGAAGAGTGGCAGCTGAGGCACAGAGAGGTAAACTGATGAAACCAAGGGACAGAGGGTGGTACTTGTTTGTGGTTATCTAGCTGGTAAGAAAGGGAGCCTTGTTTCAAATCCAGGTTGTCTGGCCCCAAGATCTTTACCACTCAATAATGCGACAACCGTATATGATTGTTGGAGTCTTCTGGCAAATGGTAATTGCTTAGTCCTTGTCAGCTTCAGCTGTGAAGGGGATGATGGGGAAAATGGGAACTGAATGCAGAGGTGGATTCAGGTTTGCTGTAGTGGGCTGGATGTGGAGGGAGAACCAAATGGGGGGCTGTGAAAGCCAACTGGCATCATTTCCTAGCATCCAAGGTGGTAGTGTAGTGGTAGTCTAGCTTGGTAATTGACATTTATATTTCATTTTCTAGCTGATGGGAAACCCCCACCAATAAGAAATTTCCCCACGTAGTTACCAGAGTAATACATAGAGCTTAAACCCCTTTGGCCTTGATACACATCATTCAGTGGTATATCAGAGGGCTTAGTCTAGTTAGGCTGTGGTAACAACAGTGCCGGATCTCAGTGGCTCATAGTAACAAAGATGTGTTTCTTCTTTACGTTACATATCACTAGTGGGCTGGCTGGGACTCTGCTCCACACCCTCTTCACTCTGGCATCCAGGCAGAAGGACCAACCCTGCCCTGGGATATGCTGTTTTTGTGGCAGGGGGAAAGTGCAACGTCAGAACCAGAACATGGCTCTTCAGGCTTCTGCTCGGAAGTGGCACGTGTTGCTTCTGCTCACAGCCTGCTCGTTAAAACAGGTCATGTGGTCAAGCCTGATGTCAATGAGGTAGGAAGTGTAAGCCTCCCAGAGTAAGGGGCCCAAAGTGGGGGGGGGGGGGGCAGTGAATATTTTGAATAAATAATTAGTCCACCACTCTCTGTTTTATGACTCACAGATACTTCTCTCCCTTCCACACACAAAATCTCTCCCCAGGAGAGAGAAACCAGAAGCCATCCAGTTAGAGCGTCAGGATTAAAGTCCTAGATGGTGTAATGGTCTGGACGTCAGGTCTGGACGTTTCTCCGCCGGATCTGGAGACCTATGAGCTGACATGACAAATTGTCTGACTCCATATAGCCGGCATGCAGTTGAGCAATGGGGACAGGATGACCGCAATAAACAGCCCCATTTAGAAGGGGGAAGAAGGAGAGGAGCCAGCAGTCCCAGGTTCTTAATGGTCAAGAAATTTCACTGGTTAGACTTGGGGAGAGCCTGGTGAGAACCCCTGATGTTGGGAGAGGGGAGGTCTTGGTTACACCTTGGTTCTGCTCCCCGGGTGGGTGGAGCTCTTGAGTCCAGTGCTGACCTTGATCTTGCCTCTGCCCTGTGGAACTTCATGATTGCATTGTTCATCTGAACAGTTATTGCAGGCACCCGTTTTACCACACAGTTCACCACCAAATTATATGGGTTGCCATCTTGCTAATAAGCTTCCTCACTGCCTTGCCCTGAAGCCAAAGGCACATATTTTAGGCTTTTTGTTATGGCAGAACCCTACTTTGAATGCCAGTTTTTTAATGAGTCAGCTTAGGCTGGTTATGCTGCAGTAACAATAGCAAACCCTCAGACTTCACCAACAAAGGCTTATTTCTTGCTCACGTTTCATGGAAGCTGTGGGCAAGAAGATGTGGTGCTAACTTCCTCACTCTGGGATCATTTGCCATTTTCAGAGAGAGAGGAGCAACTGGGGAACTTCCACAGGCTCTGAAAGCTTTTGATAGAATGCAGTTCCCATCACTTCCTTCATATTCCATTTGTGAAAGATCATTTGACTACACCTGAAATCAGTGGGGTGGGAAGCTCTATCCTGTAGGGAGGGCCCAGGAATATTTTGAACAAATGTAATCTCTCACAAGAGGTTAATATAGTAGTGAGTTTTTCACATTTGATTATTTTGGACTTAAATGTTAATGTAAAATTGTTACTTTGACTTACTGTATGGAATGATTAGTGTGTAAATGGGATTTGATTTTTAAACATTTTTTTGGGGAAAGTTAACAGTTTATATTACCTTCACTTACCTGCTTCTTAGTTCATAGTATATGTATTATTGTACAATACAAACCAAATGGGTGGTGTTCCAATTGCTGTTATAAAGGGTGGCAGGGTTCTGGCTGGGACTCACAGAGTGGTTGTAGCCCGGGGGGCTTGGGATCCAGGACCTCACTCTCAGCTTTGCACATTCAGGAATTGGAGAATGATTAGAGGTTTTGGGGGAGATAATTCATGCTAATGAAACTCACAAATGACTATTGATTTACTATAAGGCCACTTGATGTATTTTCACTGAGCTCTGTGCTTGCTGGCAGGCATATGTGGGGATAAATTGTTGTTAAACCCCAAATTATTTGACTTGGTCTTAATTAATATTGTCATTAAAATCGTAGGTCACAAGTTTCAAAAAATACTTAGATTATTGACACTGGTGCATTTGGAAATGCAAACCACATATTGTTTTACTTCTAATTGATTCTCATTAAATGCAACTAATTGAGAATAAAATCTCTTGAAAACTGAGGAAGGGCCTGCACTTACCTCCCCTGCCTAAGCAGATGTCTCTGTAGGCCGCATTTTCCTGAGCCCCTGATTATAGTGCTAAGCAGCTGATGTTGACATAGGTGGGATGCCAAGTAGTAAGAATGATACAATCCCTGGAGGAGCTTAAAATATTCTTGAGGTGACAAAACCCGAAACTGGGTATTGGGATAGCTAGAAACTCTTGGAATCTTTTCTTGCCTATAGTAAGATTCTTCTCAGACACCCATCCACTCTTCTCCCCAGGGCCATGAGCATGTTCCCCAAGGATGCCAGTGTGTCTTCTATGTTTCAGGAACTGATGACATTTGAAGATGTGTGCGTGGAATTCACCCCGTGGGAGTGGGGGCAGCTGGACCCTTCTCAGAAGGACCTGTACAGGGAGGTGATGCTGGAGAACTTCAAGAACCTGGCCTTTCTGGGTGAGCTCAGCTCCCCCAAAGGCCAAAGCGTGCCCATCAGGCCATCTTTATTTCCTTGGTGTTTAAAAGCTTGGGCTGTCTGGAGCTGTGGGCTGAGTTCTGGAATCAGACATTAACACTCACTTTGGGGTCCAGAGATGCAGTACTTCTGCTCCTTCTTCCTCAGAAAAGTCCTGTTCCATAAGATAATGTAGTAAGTTTCATGATTCTGCTCCTGATGTTTCACAATACCTATTTGGAGGCTATCCGCATCTACAGTATTGCTTCCCCATTAAGACCAAAGGCCAAAGCCTTTGGCCTCTGACACACACATAGTCACAATCCTTTTCTTTCTCTACCTTTAGAGCTTCCAGTGTCCAAGCCAAATGTGATTTACCAGTGGGAGGAAGGGAATGAGCGCTGTGTACTGGAGAGAGAAATCTCAACAGATGCCCCCTCAGGTGAGTGAGTGAGACCCAAGCAGCATCACCCATAAGGGCCATTGGTGGGTGGGGAGTTTAAGGTGAGGCCACTTGTCAGGAGCCCTCAACTCTAGTATTTTGAACATTCATAGGCTTTTGTAGTTTTCTCTGGTGTCAAAAGAAGAGATGTTGATTTTCTTCTCTAGTATTTATTTTTCCTTTGGTACCCATCCCTGTCAACTCCTTTTGGGTTCTTGGTGCCATGCAGCATCACTAGATGCCACAGGGTCGGTGTTAGATGTAATCTAAGAATCAACAGTTGTAAATGGCCAGGTACCCTATATTAGCAGGGCTAATGGAGTTAGCAAGAGATCAAACAGAACAGTTTAGTAGCCTAGAAATTAAAGGGTTACAGGTAAGGAAAGACAGGTGATGTCAGAAGACTAAGATGAGAACACTTCGAGCTCGATCAAGTTAAGCTGCAACAGAGTTTCCAGTAACAGAGGCTATTCCTTGCCAGCTGTTGATGTTATCTCTTTGAGATTGCATACATCCAGGTGACTTAAGGGTACCCAGTAGTCCCAGCCTCTTAAGAGCAGAATTCTGGACTTAAAGCTCTCCTGCCTGCCATGGGTAGCCCAAGCATACTGGAGGTAGATGACAGTTTGTGTCAGTGTGTCCATCTCTGAGGTAGAATCAATCTGAGCACAGGCTGGGCCTCATTGTAGGAGCTTAGAATAGAGGACAGAGAGGGAAGATGCTGATTTCTCTATATTAGTACTTGATCTTTTTTTCCTTCCAGAATGAGAGCAAGTGTCTGACATCTGGATCTAGTGTCAAGATCAGTATCTGTCTGTCTAAAGCACTCTACAAATTTGGCAGTGTTTCAGAATCTCTCAGGGAGCTTGTTAAACATTAATATCTTTAGGGGCCACACAAGGTCTACTGACTCAGAATCTGGTCTCTGGGAGCACTGGCTAGGCATCATCAGGCACTTCCCTCTTTGGAAGTGTTATTATTGTATTAGTTCTCTATTGTTGCTGAAACAAATTAGTACCAATGTAGTGACTTTAAACACACAAGTTTATTATCTCACAGTTATGATCTAGTCCGAAGTCTGGCATGGGTCTCACACAGTCACAACTGAGATGGCAGCAGAGCTATGTTCCTTCCTGGAGTGTCTAGGGGAGAATTTGAGTTGTTGGCAGAACCAATTCCTTGCAGTTGT
The DNA here is from genome assembly GCA_032199065.1 of Smutsia gigantea. Taxonomy (NCBI): domain Eukaryota; kingdom Metazoa; phylum Chordata; class Mammalia; order Pholidota; family Manidae; genus Smutsia; species Smutsia gigantea. The sequence continues at coordinate 38,910 of JAVSCE010009536.1, forward strand.
AATGCCGAGGTATTCATTTTCTTGCTGGCTGTAAGCTAAGGGATGTTCCCAGCTGCTGGAGACTGCCACATTCCTTGACCCATGGTGCCCTTTGCCACCTTCAAAGCCAGAAATGGTGGGCAAAGTCCTTCTCATACCACATCTCTCTGAGCCAGCCAGGAAATGTTCTCTGATTTTAAGGACTCATATGATTGTATTGGGTTGATCAGAATAATCAGGATAATCTCACCATCTCGAGGTCTGTGCCTTTAATCACATCTGCAAAGTGCATTTTACCTTGCAAGATAACATTTACAGGTTTTTAGGTTGAGGGCATGCATATCTTTGGGGGAGAATTATCTTGTCTATCATAATTAAATACAGTAGTAGAATATATAATTTATGTGTGTGTATATATATATATATATATATATATATATAATACAGAATAATATGTGACGTGGACTGAGATGTTGAGGGAAGATGTTGTGGGGGGCATCTTCCTACTGTCCTTTCATCTTTATATCATTGGATTTACCTTGTGTACTGGAATCCAAACACTATTCCTAATCTCCAATCACCTGCTTATCACTTGTTCTTGACACCTCCAAAACCTTCTTCACATTTATACCATTCTCAAAAGAAACTGTACACCTTTTTAGGTATTATTTTAAAGCTTAATCATCTTACATCCATTATAGGACTTTACTTTCTCTTGGCACATAGAGCAGGTAATGCTAGAATGTCTTTTTTTCCCCCCAGACTGGGAGAGAAGGCCTAGAGCCAAGGAATCAATGCTAAGTGAGGGACTTTCCAAAGAAGAATTATTCCAGATAGCACCAGTGGAAAAACACATTAGAGATGAATTCTGGTCTTCCAAACTGAAAACAACCTGTGGTTGTGATGACCAATTAGAAATACATTTGAAAAAACAGGAGAGACATCTGAAAGAAATGTCAGTTACTCACAAGTCTACCACCCTTAAGGTAGACAATGAATGGAGTGAATTTGGGAAACATTTAGACTTACGATCAGTCCTTGTTAATCAACACAGTGTTCCCATGGGAGAACGAGCCCATAAATGTGATACAGAATTCACAAAGATTTCAGGGAGAAATAACTCCCAGAGAACCCATCCAGGGAAGAAATCTTGTAAATGTATTGAATGTGGGAAGTCCTTCCATTTCCAGTCAGAACTTAGACGCCATCAGAGATGCCACACTGGAGAAAAGCCCTATGAATGCAGTGAATGTGGAAGAGCCTTTGGTCATATTTCGTCCCTTATTAAACATCAGAGAACTCACACTGGAGAAAAGCCCTATGAATGCAGCGAATGTGGGAGAGCCTTCAGCCAGAGTTCATCTCTTCTTCTACATTATAGATTTCATACTGGAGAGAAACCCTACAAATGTAATGAATGTGGAAGAGCCTTTGGTCATACTTCATCTCTTATTAAACATCAGAGAACTCACACTGGAGAAAAGCCCTATGAATGCAGGGAATGTGGGAGAGCCTTCAGCCAGAGTTCATCTCTCATTGTACATTATAGATTTCATACTGGAGAGAAACCTTACAAATGTAATAAGTGTGGGAGAGCCTTCAGCCAGAGTTCATCTCTCACTCAGCATTATAGGTTTCATACTGGAGAGAAACCCTACGAATGTAATGAATGTGGGAAAGCCTTTGCTCATACTGCATCCCTTATTAAACATCAGAGAAGTCATGCTGGAAAAAAACCTTTATGAATTCAGTAAGGAAGGCTTTCAGCTGGAGTACACACATCACTAAGCCTCGGAGAATATATATATATATGAGAGATCCTACATTTGGGAAGATTTTTGTTGAAGGACACATCTTGTTCAGTATCAATACATACTAAAAAGAAGCCCTTTCAATGTCAAGGCTTACAGTCACACCTCCTCCCTTATCAAACACCAGAGAATTCATGCTAGTGAGAAACCAAGTGGATGTAAATGGGGGAAGGCCTTCCATCAGAGCTCATCCCTTATTAAGCATCAGATTATTTTTTTTATTAAGGTATCATTGACATACACTCTTATGAAGGTTTCATGTGAAAAACATTGTGATTACTACATTCACCCATATCATCAAGTCCCCCCCACCATACCCCACTGAAGTCACTGTCCATCAGTGTAGTAAGATGCCAGAGTCACTACTTGTCTCAGAGAACTCATTCTTGAGAAAAACCCTATGTATATGATGAATGTGGGGGAACTTTCAGTCAAACCTCTTCCCTTTAAAAACAGCAAACTCATCCTACTAGTTAGAAACCCTGAGAATATAATGAATGTAGGAAAGCCTTTGGTGGATGTTCTGCTCTTTTTGGACATCAGAGAATTTGTTCTAGAGTGATTCTGAATTTAGTGAAACTGGGAAAACCTACTAGCATAGTTCAGGCCTCAGCATACATTAAGGCTTCACCCCAAAGAGAAACCCTGGGAGCTTTATGTGAGAAAACTTCCTCTCAGACCTGAGATTCATAAAACTAAAGCTGAAGAAAACTTAAGAAATTGCCCAGTCTGGTGGCTTTCTACTGAATGGGGGCTGTTTTTATAACTGCAGTATGCTCTGCCTCCCAACCCTATTACTGATGGGTGCAGAGATGTTGGATGGGTGAAGAGGATAGAGACTGGAAAAGTGGAGTACCACCAGGGATCTAGCCCAACCATATTTTACTGCTAAGAAAACTGATCTTCCCAAAGTGCCATGCCCAGGCTTCCATACCTAAATGGTCTGGGCTTTCTTCCTCCTGATTTACAGCTGTAGTTTGGGAATTGAGAGGCTGAAGGCTTCCCCTGTACAAAACCTCTTATGAACTTGTTTCTCCATAATACATGTTTACCTTTCTCCAAGAGGCAATGAAGTAGTATTTTTGTTTGAACAAAAAGCTACTTTTATTAGATCTTTATGCTATTAGATTTGGAATTTTTGAAATAAAGTGAAAACTTTTTTAAAACACTTAAGTCATTAAAATTATGGGTATTATGAAAAAGCAAATCTCAAAAATATTATTCTAAGTTAAAGTGGCCAAGACCAGGTACCACATATTGTATAGTTCTGTTTATAGGAAATGTCCAGAGAGGGCAAATCTTCAGAGACAAAATAGATTAATAGTTGCCTGGGGCTGGAAGTGGCAGCTGGGAATGACTGCAAATATTACAGGCAATCTTATTGGGCTGATGGAAATGTCCTAACGCTGGATTATGGTGATGGTTGAACATACTGATATATTTACTAAAAATCACTTAATTGTGCAGATAAAATGAGTAAAATTTATAGTATACAAATTATACCTCAATAAAATAATATTTTTAAAGATCAAATACACAGATATTCCAACTATTGCTAAACTAATTTTCCTATCTTTAAGCTATTTGTGTGTCTTTGGTATCACTTTTTATTTTCTCTAATAGTCACTCCTAGGCTGGAGTGCATATCATGTTGCCTCTGCAACTTATGTGGAGAAGTCAAGACCAGAAGCTGACAGACCAGAGGAGTCTTGACTAAGAAGAATTAGCTTGTGCTAAGGACAGTCCTTCAAGCATTTTAAGTCCAAATGAAAAGCTGAGCCCAGACTACTTAGGGAACAAGTTCAAAGCAGGTCTACATAGATAGGCAGGATCTAGGGGTCCAAGAGGGTGGCCCAGGCAGATGCATAAGAGGCATCTCAATAGCTATCATGATGCCAGTCTAGGAGCCTAAAAATCCTATTGAAATTTCATCTTAGAAGGCCAAGGTTCACAGGAGCAGAAATAGCAAATATTTCATGTTAGTTTGCTCTGTCTCACCTTGTTTTTTCAGCAGTGTTCTTCTCTAACCCCCACCCAAGTCACATATGCTTGAGTTCCTGCAACAACTTTGTAGCTGGTCTTTGTTCCTTACTCTTGCATATCTCTGCATGTTCCCATCAGTGTGCACCCATTGCCCCATCTGAAAGCCTTTGTACTGTTGACAGGACAAATCCTCACTCCTCACCTTGCCATTTAATGTCCTGTTCAGTCCGCCCTAACTTGCTGTTTCTGAAAGAAAACTGTTTCAGACAAACTAGTGTGCTTGCCATGCCTCAGCCACACCTCCACATGTCCCACCCTATAACATTTGCCTAAGCTGTTCCACCACCTGGTATGCCCTCTTCGCTTATCTAAAGCCTCATAATCAGTCAAAACCTGTTCAAATGCCCTCTGATGTGAAGCCATACCTTACTCATTTGCAGTTGTAAAGTGTTTAAAATGAAAGATGTCTGGACTTGGGACAGTTTTTACCGCTGTGTTGATCTATTTCAGTCATTTGTTGTTCATCATCTTGTTACTTTTGTGTCTCCTGAACCAGATTATCAGCTCCCTCAAGTCATCTCTCATTCTTCCTCAGAAACAAGCACACAGGGTACTTACTAACCATGTGTTAATTTGAAAAACAATTCGTATGGCCCAGGTTTTCTTGGTGCATCTGACCAAGTTCACACTTTTGTACTAGATGAAAAGCTTTCCTTCTAGAAAAGCTTACCAATATTTAATTACCAGTTGTGTTACTGATTATCACCAATTATTTTCTTAGAAAAATGTAATGTTGCTTCCTGTAATTATTTTTCAAATTCAAATACAGATTAACATTTTTCCATCTTTTTCAGGTGGTTTGGTATGGTGTACATAAAAATTCATTGCTATTTTATTTTGTAGCACTACAATGACTTCTCATACCAAGTACACAGAATTAGGACAAACTTCACACTGTTGAGAATACAGTATACCACAAGACTGTTCTGACTTCAGACACCAGCTACAAATTGGGGGTCCCTAGGATATCTTTCTTACCAGCTGGGTACAAATTTAGGAGTTCTACTACTATCTCAGGTTTGACAATTCTCTAGAACAACTCTCAGAACTCAAGAAAGTGAAATATTTATGATGGTGATTTTATTACAGCAAAAGGATGAAAATTAAAGCCAGGAAGATTTTGACAAAGGAAGAGAAAAAAGGGTAAGGTATGGGAGCATCCCAAATGAGGCTTCCATTTCTCCAGGAACACATTACCTTACTGGCATATTAATGTGTAACAACATGTAGAGTACTGCCAACCAGGTAAGCTCACCCACACTTTGACAGCCAGAGTTTTTATTGGGGTTTCATTATGCTGGTGTGGTAGATTGACCACAGTTAAGCTCAATCTCCAGTGCCCTCCTCCCTAGAGGTTGGGCTGGTATCACATGGCTCAAAGCCTCAACCCTTTAATCAAATGGTTGGTCTTTTCTGACATCACCTGCGTCACCTCATTAATATAAACTACATAGACTAGGAACCAACCATGAGTCACCTCATTAGCATAAACTCATTTGTGGTTCCAGACACCCACTGTGCATAACAAAGACACTCCAATCACTCAGGAAATTCCAAGGATTTAGAAGTTACCTCTTAGGAACCAGGGACAAAAGCCAGCCAAGTTCTTTATTATATAAGCACACACACTCAAATCAATGTGAAAATGCTTCAATTATTATTCAAATAAACAAGTTGTAAACATTAAGACTGTATTTTAGACATTTCAGCAAATAATTGCAACATACAGTTTACAGACCATTGGTAAGTTAAACCTGGGCCCATGGCTGATGAAAAGGGAGGCTGGAAATTGTTCATCTTTGTCCTGGGCAGCAGTAGGCCCAGCTAAAATTTGGGGGCTCTATTACTAAGGAAGAAAAGGAGGTGGATGTTGACAGATGACAAGGAATCTGTGCCTCAAGACCCAAATACTACAAAATTATTTGGGATCAAGGTCACATCCATGATACTCTGGGTTTCAAGTCTTCTCTTCTGTAAGATGAAGGGCTTTGCACCAGTGGAAATAAATGAGGACCACACAAGTGAGATTAAACAGACTATTTATTCACAGCTTGCTATAGCAAAGGATCAGCCACTACCACCTGCATTTGGCAGAGAACCAAGGGCAGCAGGGAGAAAGAAAGCTTTAAAATGAGAAGAAAAAAAAGGCATCAGGCATGTCCCATTTGGAGGTTGCTGGCATGGGAAAGCTGGAGGTAGGTTAATTTGGAGCAGGACATCCTATGTGACTGGTTTGGGGAACATACCTGTCTTTCTACGGTTGGTCCTAAGTTGGAAGTGGGGGCAAAAATAGAGGAACTAGCAGTCACTGACCAAATTCTGGCTGTTCTAAACTGATTGCCACAGAGATTGCAGTTTGGCTTCCAGGCTGGTTGCTGCAGAGGTATAGGTCAGAGTTCTACTGCCATACACAGTGTGTCGATTTTCCATTGGTATATTAATCCCTCAGTTCCCCTTTTTGGTCATTCTTTTGCTTGAGAGAGGTTGACCAATTCAGAGTTGCTAGAGGTATGGATCTTGGGGGATTGTTTGGTTGTCTCCATTGTAAACTGTATCATGAGATCTTTTTGATTTTGATACTATTTTATGATGGCAATCATCTGATGGGAGAACAGTTGTGCAGGAGCATTGAGCCAAGCACAGCAGGAAGTACTAGCAATTGCACAGATGCCACCATGATTAGTCAGTAAGAAGTTCAGAGCAATGCAATTGCCCATAACTACTTGTGCCCATGAGTTAAGGCGATCTACAGATCTTCCACCTACGGGAGAGGTGTTGTCATTAATAACTTCTGCCAGTTAGTGATAGTATTTTCCACCTCCCCCTTTTGGAACTACTGCTCTGATTGTTCACATAAACAATGAGTCAGCAATTTCCCAAGGTAGATGCTTGAAAAATCAAGGGTGGTCTTATTTTGGAGCTCCTGCCTGAGTTGGAATTTCTAGCACTGGCATTGGTGATTTGTAGAGCTAGGACTTCTGTATGCAGACAAGTCTTGGAATACTATTCATAATTGGCATGACATTTTAGTCTGAGGAAAACAAGACAGTTGTCCTGGCTACAAAGGAAGTAGAATCTGGTAGGTGCACAGAGACCAAGGAAAAAAGTTGTTCATAACATGAGACTGGAACAAAGACTGAACTTACATTAGCTGTGTTGCATATTTGGATCCCCCTTAGTTTCTCCCAGGTGATAAATGACCCATTACCCTCAGAAGGTTGTTAGGTTCAAATTTAGTATTACCTGGGGTCTGATCAATAGATTGTAACAATTGAGTCTTCTGGGAAATAGGGACACTAGCAAAATCACATGTTGATTTAAAGCAATTCCTTTAGATGCAAGTGGAAAAACTACTAGCTATACTTCCATAATCATCTCTTTGATGAGACCAGAATTGTTCACATATATTTATTGTGGTCTGGTAATGGATGGCATATACACCAGCTGGTAAGACAGAGTAGTGGCTGCTGTTTGGGATAATCTTAAGATTGGCATTGGAATACATAAGTTCTGACCTAACAGTTATAATAAAGAGGAAAGAAAAGAGAAAAGGGACCATTATGGGTAGATGACCATCAGGGATATATGGAAATAAGAATAACTATAAGCAAACAGATGAAAAACAAAACAGGATTTTGATATGGGTGTTGATCTGACATCTTGGGCAGAAGCCATGCATTATCTGAGGCCACCTATTTATTTATTCCAGAGGTCTTTGTTCAGCTAAATACTTCTGACGAGCAGCTGCTTCTACAGCATCTTGAAGAATCCTCAGTTTGAGGTTCTCTACTGGAATGGGCTTCCAGTTGTGTCAATTAGGCATTTTTTCTTTCGCTGTGAAATATGTACTGAAGAATTGATTCCCTGGAGTCTCACTGTTGTATTTGTTAACAGTACCTCATAAAAGTCCCACACAATGAGGTTTAATTAAGAGCAGTTTTTCTCTGATGTATCTTCCAATAGATAAAATCTCATGGTTGAAGATCATAAAGAGCTAGGAAGTTGCTGTAAGCCTTCTGGTTATCAGTTCTTAGAGGGATAACTGAAATATCCCCAAGGGAGTGAACTGTAAGGGCTTCTGGGAGTGACTTTGGCCAAGGAACTAAAGGGTTTCTCAAAGTCTTGCTAATTTTAAGTTAAGGATGCCATTGGTCCTTCAACCTTCCTGGAATATTGTGGATAGTAAGGGCAATAGCGTTTTTGAGTAAGAGGTAATAATGCCTTATGGAGTTCTGTTACAATGATTCCTGTAAATGTGTGCCTTGATCAACTTAATATAAAAAATGTGATGCCCCAGGTTGGAAACAAAAACAGCTTTTAGTGATTTTAAGGGCTATAGTGACTTTTAGTGACTGTCAGGGCTATATATTCTCAGCAAAGAAATGCTTCAACCCACCCTGAAAATAGACATATAGTAATTCATGCATATGCAGATCTCATGAAGGGTGGAAACTGGATAAAATCCATTTGAAGGTGTCCAAGGACCCTTGAGGCTTTGGTCATGTCCCACCTTTACAGTTTTCCCAGGATTATGTGGATAGGTCACATATGACCTGAAAATAACCTGTTAAAAAACTGTCTTTTTAAAGCTTGTGTACCACTGTTAATTTAAGGTAACCAGCTTGTACCATGATAGGTAGTTTCATGGAAAATTTAGCTAATATCCACTGGACATCACTTGGTGCCACAAAATGGCCATCTTGGGAGCACCAGAAATTATCTGGATGAATGGTGTTTAATTTTTAATATTATTCTTTTTCAGAATCAGGGGCTAAACTTTGACATTTTATAATGGCCTCTTTCTTTGAATTCTTGTAGAGATGTATCCTTTGAGGATTTAGTTAGGAGCCTCACCTTGGCTAAGGCTACTCGTTTGGCATAATGATCAGCTAGAGAACTGCCTTTCACTTCCATATTATCTCTTTTGCATGAGCCTCAGCCCTTTATAGCAGCCACCTATGAAGCAGGAGTGGATCCATATGTTCCTTAGCCTGTAGTCCATTTTTGATGGGGATTCTGCCAAAGGTTAGGAAACCTTTGTTTTCAAAGCATCTCAAAGTCATGTACTGATCTCAAGCATATGTTATTTTTGTATTTATTCCCTGGTCTTTGGCTAGTTGACAAACTATATAGTAAGTGCAGTAAGTTCTGCCATCTGGGCTGACTTTACCTCAGACAGAGGACTGTATTCTAAGAGAGCTTAAATTAGTGACAGCATATCCTATTTGATAGCCTCCAGTTTTTGAGAGAAATGATTCCTCAACAAAAAATACTAGCTCAGAGTTCTTAATTGGAGTCTGTAATAAATCTGAGCAAGGTACATTTAAGTTGCCTAATTAAAGTAAGACAGTTATTATGAGGTTCTCCTGTCAGGAACAGAAGTGTGGCAGGATTCAGGATGCTACAATAGTGAGCAGAAATGTGAGGAGAGAATAAAAGACTATCTTAAGATTTCATTAGTTAGCTGCAAGTATAAGACTACCTCTATTCACAGATGACATGATCCTTTATACAAAGAATCCTAAGAAATACACTAGAAACCTATTATAATATGTGAGTTCAGCAACGTTTCCAGATACAGTCAGATCAATATATAAAAATAACTGATATCTGATCATTAATGGGGTCTGTAAAGGAAAAAAACTGATAAATGGGACTTCATCAAAACTTAAAACTTCTGCTTGGCAAAAGATACTGTTAACAGAATGAGAAGACAAACTGCAGGCTGGAGGTAGGTACTTTCAAACAACCTCTTTGAAAATGTACTTACATCTAGAATACATGAAGAACTCTCAAAACTCCACAAGCAATCCAACTTGAGAGTGAGTAAACACTCCAGCAAAGAGTACATGCAGATGGCAAACAGGCACATGAAGTTCAACATCATTAGCCGTTAGGGAAGTGTAAGTTAAAACCATGATGAAATATCACTATACAAGTATTAGAACAGCTAAAAAAAAATTTTTTAAGTGACACTACTAAATGCTAGTGAGGCTGCAGAGGAACCAAATCTCATACAGTCTCTGGTGGGACTATAAAATGGCATGGCCACTTTGGAAAAGAGTTTGGTAGTTTCTTAAAAGACTAAACAAACACTTATAATCTATTTTAGCAATCTCACTGCTTGGCATTCATCTCAGAGAAATGGAAGGATGTGTCCACACAGAAATGTGTGCATGATGAGTGTATACCCCGAAGTATTGAAAGCAGGGACTCAAAAGATACGTGCAGCCCTATGTCCATAGTAGCATTATTACATCAGCCAAAAGGTGGAAGCAATCCAGCTGTGCATTGGCAGATGAACAGATGAACAAAATGGGGTCTTCATAAACAATGGAATATTAGCCTTTAAAAAGGAAGGAAATTCTGACACATATTCAGACAAGAATGTTCAGAGCAGCTTTGCTGGAAATAATTCTGACTAGAGACAAACTAAATATCCTTACAATTAAACTAAAAGGAAGAAACTATCAATGAGGGCAGCAACTTAGGTGGACATCAAGGGATTATGCTGAGTGAAACAAGCCAATCCCCAAAGGTCACATACTATATGATTCCATTTATATAACACTGTCAAAATGACAAAACTATAGAGACAGGGAACAAATTAATGGTTGCCAAGGGTTAGGGATGGTGAAGGAAGACAGAGAAGAGAGACAAATGTGATTATAAATGGAAAGCACAAGGGATTTTTGTGGTGAGAGAGCAGTTCTATTTGTGATTAGTACAGAAATCTACCCGTGTCATAAAATTGTATAGAACCACACACACACACACACACACACACATACAAATGCATAGAAAACTGACAAAATCTAAGTAAACTGCAAATTGTACTAAAGTCAATTCTCTAGTTTTGATACTGTAGTATCGTTATATATTCCAATTGGGAAAACTGGGTGAAGAGTACATGGGACCTTTCCGGAATATTTTTGTTAACTTCCAAAACACCTATAATTATTTTAAAATAAAAAGGAACAAACTAACCAAGAGTTGAATGCTTGACCATGGGCTAAGTTCCCATGTGACCTGAGCTGTCCATCATGAACCAGCTGTTATGTTGTCCCCAGGCCCTAAGAGCTGGGCGGAGAGCAGCACTCCACCATTACATGCGAACTGGTGTAGGCAAAGCTGGGCTTAAGCAGATCCTGAAGGAACAAGTGATTTTGTGATTTCCTCATAATCACGGCTTCCACTCCTGCTACATTCTGTCAGCCCCCACCCACGGCTTCACAGGAAGGTCCTCAGGACCAGCTCAGAGAAGAAAGCCCTTGGGTTCTACGATATGCAGGCACCACCTGCACGTGAACAGCTGCACTTCAGGATGGCTCTGGGGGACAGTGGCTACTGGTAATCCTCTCGGCAGAATTTTGAGCAGTGCACCTGATGGTTCATTTTGCCCAATCAGAAGTACAGATTTATACTTGTTCATGGGCTTGGCTGGTCAGGTTCCTTGAAAGGAACATAATTAGAAAACTCAAGGTCTGGGGAAAAGGTTTGTGGACAGACTTCTCTAATTTGGCATGGAATGTGAAGATAACTGTGTCTTGTATGCATGCTTACCAAAGGGTGACCTCCACTGAGGATTTTAATGAGATGGACAGAAGAGCCATCCTATGGATGGTAGCCAGCCTTCTTTCCCAGCCGAATGTATACATGAACAAAGCATCAGGGATGGAGGTTATGTATGGGCTCCACAGTATGGACTTCCATTCACCAGGGCCAGTCTGGCTACAGCCACTGCAGAGCCCTCAATATTCCAATAGCAGAGACCAATACTGAGCCCCCAGTATGCCACCATTTCCTGGGAGATCAGTCAGCTATCTGGTTAGAGATTGATTACATTGGACCAGTTCTATCACAGAAGGGGACAGAACTTGTTCTTATTGGAATAGACACTCAGGGGGAGGGATTTTCCTTGCTCACAATGCTTCTGCCAAAACAACTATCCATGCACTTAAGAGAATGCCGTATTCACCATCATGGTATTCCACACAGCACTACTTCCACGGGGGAACTCACTCCAAAGCAAATAAACCACAGAAGTAGCTCCTGCTCATGGAAGTACCTAGTCTTGCCAGGATCTCAATTATCCTGAAGCATATGGCTTGACAGATTGGTGGAATGGCTTTCTGAAGACTTGGTTATGTTACTAGGTAGATAGATGTATGTTTATGTTGCTACGTAACTGACAAAATCTTGTGTGCTGGGGCAGTGTCCTCCAGGATGTGGTGTATATGCTACCTTAGCATCCAATACATGGTGCCATTTCTCCCATAGCTAGGATTTATTAGGTTCAGTTATCAAGGGCTGGAAATGGGAGTGGCTCCTCTATTATCCCTGATAATCTACTCAGTTTTTGCTTCCCATCCCTATGGCTTTAGATTCTGCTTGTCTACACATCTTAGATCCAAAGGAAGGAATGCTTTTACCAGGTCACCACAATGATTCCATTCAACTGGAAGCTGATACTGCCACTTGGCCACTTTTGACTCCTCCTGCTCCTGAAACAATACTGGCTGGGCTGACTGGTTCTAACTATCAAGGGGAGGTTGAGTTGCTGCTACACAATGAGAATAAGGATGATCATGTATAGAATGCAAGAGATTCCTAGGATGCCAATTAGCACTCCCAAGTCCTGTGATTAAAGCGGATGGAAAACTACAAAAACTGATCCAGGTAGGACTTAAATGATCCAGACCCTTCAGGATGAAGGTTTGCGTCAACCCAATAGCAAGGAACTGTGATCAGTTGAGGTGCTTGCTCAAGGAAAAGGGAATATACAATGGGTAGTGGAAGAAGGCAGTAATAAACACTAGCTTTGACCATGTGACCAGTTGCAGAAATGATTTATTTCTTCCTTATTGATATGTTTGCATTATTAACAAAATGTTCACTTTTCTCTTATCCCCTTAAATAACATAAGACATATTTATGATAGTTAACTTAGTATTTCAGTATTTAAATTACAGAATATAAAAGGGGAGTATGAATCAGCTAGAGGAAGATCTAAATATCACCCATGGACAAAAAAGTCTTTGTATCCTCTTTTAGGGAAAAGGTTAGCATGTTGTTTTCCCCAGACAGTTAGTTGTACCACATTAGGCAGAGCATTACTTTTTTCTTCATTTTGAAATTAAGTATGGTTTAAGGAGGTGTATGTGGGTGCAGGTTGACATGGGGTGGACTGTGATGTCTTTAAAGTATGTGAAGTTGGCCAGAGTGAATTACGTTTCTTTACATAGTAGCTGGATACCAAGTGGATGAAAGTCGAAACTGCCAGTCCTCTTTAGGCCTTGTTAGAAGTCCCAGAACACCATTTCTTTCCAATGCAGTCTTCGAGTATTTTTTTCTGCTCCTTTTTCTCTCTCTCCACCTTCTGAGACTCCCATTACCTTTATGTTGGAATACTTGACACTGTCCCACAGGTTTAAGAAGCTTTGTTAATTTTCCTTCTGTCTTTTTTTCTGTTTTTGGACTGGATAATTCCTATTGATCTATCTTCCAGTTCACTGGTTCTCTCTTGCCTTCTCAAATCCGATGAGGCCTTCAGCCACTTTCTGTTGATCAAAGCGAGTGATAAGGCTGGCCCAGATTCAAAAGAGAGGAAATAAACTTCACTTCTTGATGGGGAGTGACATCCAAGTACAGGAAGAGAAGGAATTGTTGGGGGCCACCTTTGCAGGCATTCCACCATATATGAATTATTTAGTTAGGCATCAATTATCCCTCCTCAACCCACCAATGAGTGCTTCTCACCCAAACCCCTGCCACTGCTGAGTGTGATCAATCTTTTTTTTTTAACTTAGCCAATTTGATAGGTTAAAAGTCTACCAAAAACCGGATGCATCATAAATTGGGTAGGAATGAAATAGGTTATCTATTTCAACAAAGAAAAAGGAAAAATAGGAACAGGTGAAGCAACTGTGTCCTTCTTAATCTGACTCTAGCTTGCTATTTTTGTTTCATGTAACTTTGAAAGCTTTCTTATGCTAATTTGAAAACGGAGGTCTGGCTGAGCAGGGTCCCTCGCTTCTAAGTCCTAGACATGCGTGTCTTCCCCCAGTCCCCGCGCACTCGCGTCACGTGGTCAGGCTCTGCAGGTGTGAGGCCAACCCTGCAGGGCTGTGGCCACGCCCAAGGCGTCGGAGTAATCACGTAGCTGAGGCCTGGGTCAGGAGTGTGACCGCACGCTATAATCAGAGCATACATATAAATGCACGTTAGGTCCTAGGTAACTGACGTGCTCAATAAACCTGATGACTTCAGAGCTTTAGCTAGGTTGGTATGAACTTACCTATCCTGGTCTGACCTCCTCACCTGTTAGTTGGCACCCTCCTCGGAACACCACCCCTGGCCGTCATTTAGACCCTTTCCGTGCTCGCCTGTACCGCGCCCTTCCGGCGGACAGGCCGTGTGGGCGTTGACACGGCGAGAACCTAGCAGCTTTGCGCCCGCACCCCGGAACTCCCATCCCCAGTGGGAACTCTGGCCGCCTGCCCCGCCCACACCGCCAGCGCACCCCCCAAGTCCCGCCCCCGCGTCTCGCTCCCGGGTCCTGAAGCAAGGACCCCCATGGGGCTGTCCGCGGCCGCGCCGGACTCATTCTACTCTGTTTCCGGTCTCCACAATCACCCACCTCATCCTCAGCTGCTGCTTGGCTCTCGGGCCTTGAGTTTGCTGTCGTGGGCCGAGGCCCGCCGTTCGGCAAGGAACAGTTGCGGTAGGCGGTGGAGAAGGCTGCCCGGACGGAGGCTGTCGCGGGGCTCCACAATGGCGGCGGCGGTTCGCGCTTCAGGCCGGTTATCTGGGCTTTGCGGCCTGCCGGCGGGTGAGAGCTGGAACGCCGCGAGCGGGGCTGGAGCGGGGACTCGCCCGGGGCCTGCAGACACCTGGGCGGAAGAACGAGAAGCCGCGGCCTCTGGGCCCCTCACGCCGGCCGCCGTTCTGCGCCGACCCGCTGTGTGACCTTGCGCGGGTCTGCGCCCTCTCTGAGCCGCAGGGCCGGGTCTGTAAAGTGAGGGTGGACTGGACGCAGTCCAAGGGCCCTTCCAGGTGGCCAGACTGCTCATGCTGAGGGGGGCAGGGAACTGGGAAGCAAGCATCACCTTTCCCGCGGGCGGGACGCACAGTTATTTGATGATGCCTGCGTGGGGTTGGGCACAGGTTGTGGCAGCGAAGCTCGGAAGGGAAAGAGGCCGTATTCCAGCTGGAATCGGATAGATGTAGTGTCAGTCATTTTAGATTCCGCATTGAGCAGTGTCCTTATTGAAAATAAGGATGTTCCGAATGTCAGTAATTTGGCAGTTATTTTCCTCCCTCACCCTGGTTGGTTTACAGCCTGAGGAAGGGCAGTCTGTTGTCCTCCAGAATAACGTTTACTCCTAGGTACTGCTTCATGATGACTTGTTCTTCTCTATTCGCTCTATTTTTCTGTAAATCTACAATCCAGCCTTCATACTTCCGAAATCCAAAGACCTCTAAAAACCGAAAAGTTATTTTTTGTAACTCATTTTGTTGGGAAGCTTGACCTGAAATCATATGGCAAAAAACCCTGAACATTCATTCGTTCATTGTGTCCATGTTGTGACACCTTCCTTTTTGAAGGCCTCATTCACTGCACCAAGCTTCTGTAGCTTTCCTCCACGTGCCCTTAATGTCTGCCGGGAACTTTCTTAAGCTCTTTATGCTTTTTTCCTCACTTCCTTTTCACAATGTATTTATGAGATAGATACGTTTATTACCATTTTACAAATGAGGAAATTAAGGCATACAGAGATTGAGAAACTGTTTCAAGGTTAGACTGGAAGGATGTCAGGTTTTTGCACCAAATCACCTGGCTCCAGAGCTTCCTTCTTTTTCTGTTGTATAAACTCTTTTTTGGTAGCAGCTTTATTAAGATGTAATTTCCGTACCATACAAGTCACCCTCTTAAAGTGTACAATTCAGTGGTTTTTAGTATATTCACAGAGCTGTGCAACCATCACCGCAATCAATTTTAGGACATTTTCATCACTCCAGAAAGAAATCCTGTATCCTTTAGCTATAATCCCCTTGCTCCCCAGTGCCTCCAGCCCTGGGCAACCACTCATCTACTTTCTATCTCTATAGTTTGCATGTTCTGGGTAGTTCATATAAGTGGGATCGTATAATACGTGGCCTTTCATTCCTGTTTTCTTTCCCTTAGCATGTTTCCAAGATTCATTCATGTTGTAGCATTTATAAGTACCTTTATTCCTTTTTATAGCTGAGTAATACTTTATGTATATACCATATTTTACTTATCCATTCATTAGTGAATGAACATTTGGGTGGTTCCCACCTTTTGGCTGTTAAATTTAATGTTGCTATAAATGTGTGTGTATTGTTTCTGTGTGTACATCTATTTTTATTTCTGTGTATATACATGCGAGTGGAATTACAGGCTCAAATAGTATCTCCACGTTTAACTTTTTGAGGAACTGCTAGACTAATTTCTAAAGTACCTGTGGTGGGTTTACATTCCCAGCAGCAGTGCATGATGGTTCTTATTTCTCCACATCCTTGTTAACACTTGCTGTTACATGTCTTTTTGATAGTCATCTTAGTGAATGTGAGTAGTATCAGTTTGTGGTTTAGATTTGCATTTCCCTGGTAGGTAATGGACATCTTTCTTTGTGCATGCTTATTGGCCATTTGTAAATGTTATTTGGAGAAATGGCTGTTTAAATCTTTACCCATTTTTAAATTGGATTTTTTTATTAGTAAATTTTAAGCATTTCTTATATATTCTAGATACAAGTCCCTTGTTGATACATGGTTTGTAAAAAAAATTTCCCAATCTGTGTGTTATTGTTTCACTTTTTGATCATGTCCTTTGAAGCTCAGAAGTTTTACATTTGGATGAAGTCTGATTTATCTATTTTTTTATTGTTGCTTATGTTTTTAGTGGCATATCTAAGAAGCCATTGCCAAATCCAAGGTGATGGTAATTTACCCTTATGTTCTTTTTCTAAGAGTTTTATAGTTATTGCTCTTACTTTGGGGTCTTAGATCCATTTTGAGCTAATTTTTATATATGGTATAAAGTAGGCCTCCAACTTCATTCTTTTGCATGCTGATATTTAGTTGTCCCAGCACCATTTGAAAAGGTTATTCTTTGCCCATTGATTTGTCTTAGCACCCTTTTCAAAAATCAGCTGCCGGCAAGTGCTGTCAGAGCCTGTTCTGAAGCACTGTGCTGTATGAAGTGGTCCACAGTGTGGCTGCAGCCTGGTGAGCAGAGTGCTGTGGGAGCTCTGTCTGAATCAGGGAGCCTTCACCAAGAGTGGACCAGGAAAATGTGTCAGGGACATCTAGAAGGACTCTAGAGCAAAGTGTGTTCAAGACTGACTACAAGTCTGTTGTGGCCAGGAGGCGGGAGGGGGGAGGGTGATGGGAGATGAGACTGATGTGGGAGGCTGGGGCCTGGTTGCAGCTCTGAAGGCTGTGCTGAGCAGTTTTGACTTTGTAAGTATATATCAGGGCCACGAAATGACCAGACCTGTTATTTTAGAAAGGCCCGCTCTGCAGCAGATGGCTAATTACATGGGGAGAGACTGGAAGCAGTGAGACCTATAGGAGACTGTTACTACCATGTAGCTGAGAGATGAGACCATAGGATAAGGTGCAGCTGACAGGTGGGTTGACTTTTGAGAAGAATTTATAGGGCCTGGTAGGTAACTGTTTAGATGTGAGAGTGGAAAAGGTGTTGTGTTGTGTGATGTCACCACCTGTTTGAATAAATGGCCATGGAGCCCAGAGATGACTCATCTACTTGTCTTGTGACTGTTATTTTTTAGATATTAATATATTTTGGGTGTTAAAAATGTACCTTTTCATGTAGAAATGTGTTTTTGCTTTTTTTTTTTTAATTTACAGGTCATTTATGGTCTAGGCAGCTTCACCTAAACACCTTTCCAACAGCTTCCTTTTTGGCATTGAAGACTGTTCCTAGCAAAGGTGAGGTTCATTTATCTAGCTGCCTTTCTTATAAGACCTAATGTTAGAGTACTTCATGTAGGTGTAAATGAAGGAAGCACATTCCTTGTAATGGAAATGTATGAAGTCTATTTTTCAAATTTTTTTATGATTGCAATTGTTATAGTTCAAGGCTTTAAAAATAATAGCTACAATTTGTTAAGTAGTTACTGTGTGTCAGGCTTGTAACATGTTATCTTGGTTAATCCTCACAACCAGCTTTTATGAGGGAGTTGTTTCTGTTTTACAGTTGATGAAGTGAGTCTCTTAAGAGGCTAAGCGACTTGCTCAAGATCACACAGCCAGCGTCAGGACTGTGGTGTCTCTTGGTAACACAGTCTTGTAGATGTCCTTTGCTCCTTCATCATCAGAGTGCAGGGTCCTCTCTTCAGTCACTCTGTAGAAAGGAAGAAAGCCAGCCCTTGCTGAGCCCATGTTGTGCTGTGGTCAGTTAAGTCCTGTCTTTTCCACATGGGCTATGGTTAGGGCAGAATTGAAATTTCACTGTGCCCTTGAGTTTCTGGAATTCTGCATGCGAGGCTGTACTTTAAGTCTTTCCCCTTTTCATCTTGTTAACTCCACCTGTCAAGATGCCTCCTACTTTGCTTGAATGGTCTAGGAGGTTGTAGTGGACCTGAGCGCTTCCCTCCTTTTGCTGGTTGGGTGATTAATGCATTCATAAACTACTTACTGTGCTGTGTGCTGTGATTCAGGTAGTGCCCCTACCTGAGCTGATGTGGGGCCTGGAGAAGGCTTCTGTGAGGAAGGCCAGAGACTGGGAGTACCTAGCTGAGGGGATAGCCCTCTGCGGCCCTGGGGAAGAGCGGATGGCATAGTTCTGTGCTCCACCTCTTTCTACCTTTGCACATGGGCAAATGATACCCCTCAGGCCTCAGTATTCTCATCTGTAAAATGGGGGTACTACTTTGAAGATTGTAGGGACAAACCCATAAAGCCCCCTTGTGTGGACCTCTTCAAAGACAGAGTCAGCCTTCAAGGTTTCAGTGTTTTAACAGTTTTAACTGAAGAATTTCTTTCTTCAAATTTGTCTCTTGTTAACTCAAATTGGTTAATTAGCGATGTATTTGCTGTTTCTGACCAATCTATTGCAGCACTTAGAAAAATACAGCAATAGGTACTAAGAAAACAAAACATTTTTTAAAAACAAGGCAATTATTAATTCTAATTAATAAAATAGTATTATTTTTAAAATACTATACCCCCAAAGAGTACTAAAAGGTTTATATCTTAAAACCAGTTCTCTTTCCTACTCCTTTCCATGTTCCAGTGACACCTTCAATTCTTTTACCTTCTGATTGTATTTCTTAATAGATTGTGCATGTTGTTTTTTTCTCTGTTCATATTGTTATGCTAATTGAAGAGCTAACCACTGTCCTTGTTTTTTCCCAGTATAGTTGTAAGCACTATTGTGATTGAACCTATGGACAGTGTTTTCATTATTAAGGTTATGTTTATATTATTACAGCTGAGCCAAGGCAGTGTTCTGTCATTACATTTCCTTTCTTATACAATATTTTCTTTTTCCTAGAATTAATAATTGCCTTGTTTTTAAAAAATGTTTTCTAGTACCTATTGCTATATTTTTCTAAGTGCTGCAACAGATTGGTCAGAAACATAGCAAATACATCACTAATTAACCAATTTGAGTTAATAGATTTAAATTAGAAGAAAGAAATTCTTCAAGGTTAAAACTGTTAAACACTGAAACCTTGAAGGCTGACTCTGTGTGTCTTTGAAGAGGTCCACACAAGGGGTTTTTATGGATTTGTCCCTCTGTGGATTCCATGGCGATTGTTTCCTGTGATGTAGACTTCATGGTCTGAAATCAATATGAAGACAAAGGGTCAGATCAAAATTGGTAATTGATTATTGATGGGTAACTGAACTTCACAATGTGACTTAGCACAAGCTGCTGCCATCTCCTGTT
This sequence comes from Smutsia gigantea, assembly GCA_032199065.1. Lineage (NCBI taxonomy): Eukaryota > Metazoa > Chordata > Mammalia > Pholidota > Manidae > Smutsia > Smutsia gigantea. The sequence goes on from JAVSCE010009536.1 coordinate 58,689, forward strand.
TTAAAAATCACAACACAATTTAAGCAAAATCAGGGATAACTATATTAAAAGACATTATTTCTAAACTCTAAAGTCAGTTTTCTGCTTTTGACAATTGGACCTTTTTAAACTAAATACATTATTAGCTGTGAATAGTATTTCAGTCTTTTGAAGAAGACTGATTTTAAACTCTTGAAGTATATCAAAGATTGCCATACTAAACAGTGTAAAGATGTGCAGTTGATATTTTGTTGAAGAGTGAAAAGCCAAATGTGTCTAGTTTAATGGGATTTGGAATGATCATTGAAGTCCTGACTATATTTAAAATGAGAAGCCAGTATTTTCTGCTTACTTTTTATTGAGTAATGCACTAAGTGAGCTCATGGGTTCAGAGAGACCTCGCTGTGTCATCCGTACCAGCTTCCATCTCCATGTAGTTGAGTAATTCATCTGGGGTTGGAACTCGGGTTTAAATCTCATTACTAACTAGTTTTGTGACTTTGGGCAAGTCCTTAATCTTGTAAGCCTGAATTTCTTATTTAGTAAATGAAGACGTTGGGGTAAATAATCTACGGTAATTAAAGGAGACTACTCCTTTACTTCTCAGTGTCTGTGTACAGTGGAGATCTTGTGTTAGCATATTGCAGTCAGTATCAATTTTCCCCTATGCTTAACCAAATTCTTACTGCCTTTTAAGATTCGTTTCTGGAGTTTGGCCCTCTGTGGTGAGATGCCTCTTCATAACTTCCTAGAGACTTGAAAATAGCTGCTGTCACTCCTTGGCTTTGTGCTTTTCAAGTTCAGTCAGTGCCCTTATATCAACTTTTTTCTCTCAAGGGCCATTTTAGTCCTCCTGTCACTTCTCTTGTGTCACTAGATTCTGCACTGAAATACAAAGCCCGAGTGTGTATGCTGGTTTTGTCCTCAGTGCTCCATTTCCTTTGATCCACTGATCCTCTCATGCCTGCTGTCTTCCTCACAGGACACCACCATCCACAGGATTGATGAAATGGCCACCTCTAGAGGTGGCTGTTTAGAAGCATTTGTTAAGGAAAATGTGTATATGGTTTAAAAAATTCTAAAAAAGTAACCTCTCATATCCAACCTCAAATGCATTCGTTTTCTTCCCCAGAGGCAACTACTGTTAACAGTTTCTTGTATACACTTCTGGAGTTAGTCTGGAAGATACATTCATGTCCCTCTTCTTGTTTCTTAAATGGGAAGGGTAGGATGCTGTACTTTTCTGTACCTTGCTCTTCTAGCCAGATCATTCACAGGTGTTTCCCCATGGGTAAATTGGCTGGCTGCATGCAGCAGAGGGCACTCTTTGCCCAGTAGACAGCACCAGTCATGAATAGGGTTGTACATGCAGTGTAGCATCCCTGATGTGGACAGATCTACTTACATTTTTAGACAGCTTATCCACTGTGGAGATGATCTGTAACCTCTCTAATAAGGATGGGCATTTAGATTATTCAAAGGTTTGTTTTATTTTTTAAGGAAAGCCCACCCTCAAAATATGATTCTTAAAAGTTCAGGATTTTAGTGACTTATTTTTATTAGTAATGATTAATTATCTGGCGTTGGCAATGTTTCTCCACAGGCATTGAGCATCTAACTCAAAGTTTTATTCCATTTACCTACAGGTCCTTTTTCATCTCCAAGAACCAGAGACAACTGTCATTTCACCAGATTGGCCTGTGCACTGCAGACACAATGGTGTATTTCTTCTCCCAGTAACTTGATGGGCCAACAGTACAGACCCTATAGTTTCTTCACAAAATGTATGTAGACTGGCCACAGACTTCCCATTTCATGAAACAGGAAAATAAAGGGTGATTTTGTATCTTAATTTTTCTTCTTTTTCCTTTAATGAATTAACTCTTAAGAGATTAGTATATGATATACTGTTAAAATAAAAATGTCCCTTTGTGTACCTCGTAGAATTATCACACATGCTACCAGTTAATTTGTACTATACTTCAGTAGCACTAGTTTACTTTAATCCCCTTGTTTGGGTCACATGAGGCCTAAAAGGTGTTGAATTGTGGCCCAAATCCTTGCTGATTTAGATTCATACCAGAAATATACTTAAAGTCTGTTTTCAGTTATGCTTTAGTTGAAGCGATAGGAAAAATCAGGAAAAGTTAATTTTAAGTAGACATTGTTTTGCTAAATAACACTGGTTCTACTTGCAGTAATATTTGAAAGAGTACAATCTGAACTATAATTAGCTTGTAATAATAAATGGAGATTGATTTCACAACTCAGCATTAGGCACATTAAAAGAAATTAGTATTATAAAGCCAATCCATTTTAGACTGTTTGGTAAATACAGAAAATCAAACAGAAGAGAATCACCTGTAATTCTACTCCCCTGAAATAGCCAGTTTGCCACTTTTTTCATGCAACAGTATTTCATACATTTCTCCATGTCAGTACGTGGACTACTCTAGGTCAGTGTTAGGATAGTAGAATATTTGATCGTGTGGGTACAGATCACTTTTATTTGGAAGTCTCGTGGTTGCTAGGTTATTTGTGTAGGAATGCAGAAAAGGACCAAGTTGTAAGGGGATTAGAGGTAACATAGTTTCAATTGTACCTGTGGATTTTAGTGCAAAGAGAGGAGAGTGAGATAGAGTGGGAGTCCCTCATACCTCTTCCCCTTGCCCCATTTTCTGAGAACTGAGTTTGTACTTCAGGGGATATGTCAGACTTACAGGCCTGGGAATTTTTTAAAATACAGATCTTCAACTTATGATGGGGTTACATCCTGATAAGCCCATGATAACTTGAAAATACGTAAGTCGAAATGCATTTAATGTACCTGACTTATGAAACGTCAGTTCAGCCCAGCCTACCTTACATGTGCTCAGAACAGTTACATTTGCCTACAGTTGGGCAAAATCATCTAGCAGAAAGCCTATTTTAAAATGAAGTGTTGAATAGTCCATGTAACTGATTAAATACTGAAAGTGAAAAACAGATTGGTTGTCTGGATTCAGAACTGTAGTCTGGGTACAGGATGGTGGTAGGCATGTGTGGTGTTTACTCTTAGGATCCTGTGGCTGACTGAGAGCTTTCGCTCACTGCCACTGCCCAGCATCTCAGGAGAGTATTGCACTGAGTATCACTAGCCCTGGAAAAGGTTCAAATTCACAATTTGAAGTTGGTTTCTACTGAATGAGTATTACTTTGGCACCATGGTAAAATCGAAAAATCCCAAGTTGAACCATTATAAGTTGGGGACTGTCGTGTTCTTTTCCCTGCCCTAAAAGGCCTTTTCTCTAGCTCTTGTTCTCAAGGTGCCCCTTGCCCTCTGAGACTCCTCTCCCTGCACTCTAATCCTAGACCTACCTCTGACTCCCCATTAGCCTGCATTCTTCCTCGGTTACAGGACTCTGTACTCTTATGAGTTCCCTGCTCCAGATCATACTGATATGAGCACTGAGGGGGCAAACAAGCGTGGGGCTAGTTTTTGCTGTTTCAGTAGGATACAATCTTTAGTTTTACAAGTCTCCTCCAAGAAATAAGAGAACTTAATTTTAAAAATCTCCTTAAGATTTCCTAGGAATATTTAACACTGTACTTGTAAACCTAGCCCTCTGTGATAAACAGTCCAGTTTAAAGCCTTTTGATCCAAATTAGCAAGCAATGTTACTTAGCATAATTAAGAGAGAAATAGCTTAGTGTTATCAAATTCGATGTAACTGGATTTTGTATCTTTGTGTGTATGTGTGTGTGTATCAATAAATGAACTTTATTTTACATAAATATGTTTAAAAAGTGTATATATTAAGCTACCTATACCCTTCCAGAAAATGACAGAAAGCTGAAATAATAGTCAGTCTGTTCTATATAGCATTTTAGGTTATTTGGAATCTTAGCCCAGTATGTCCTGATGTTAAAACAGTAAAATCTCTGTCAAATAACTTAATTCAACTTGAAGCCACTATAAAATTTTGTTTGTGAATTATACTAAGAATATGAGATAAGGTTCACAATGTAATATAGTAGGTGAAAAAAGGTACAAAATTACACATATGGTATAATATCAATTTTGTCTAAAAAATAATGTGCTCATGTATACATGTATGAATAAAGAAATTGATAGAATGTAAATTCTGATTTAACAGTGGTGATGGGATTATTTTTATATTCCTCATACTGTCTGTTTGCCAGATTAAAAAAAATAACAATCTCTTTCGTAATCTGAAAAAAGATTAAAACTATTTTTAATATCAAAATGGCATTCAGAGGTTGACATATGACTTGCTGTCTTTTTCAAATGTAGTTAGAAATTTTATTTTCCTCTTATGTAAAAAATGAACTAAATTCTTATTAGTTTTTGACATCATGTCTCAATATGAAGTTCCTTTTAAAATCAAATCCTTGTCATCCTTATTCTGAGTCTAAGTGTAAAACTGTAACTGACCTCTTAATATGCTCCCATTAAAAGTGTTTTCATTTTGAACTTACAAGTTTTTGTTGGCATTTCATAGGTATCATCATTTTTAAGTGGTTAGGAAACAAAATCAAATCTTTAGCCAGAGTGTAATTTGAGGCTGGTAGTTTTATTTTGAGCCTGTGGTCTTTTAAGTGAGTCAGGGCCAGCCTGAAGTCCGAGCTCCTGAGCTTCAGTCAGGAAGGTGAGCTATAATACTACATGCGTATTTTGAAAATGGGGTACTGTACAGATGTAAAACATTTAAAAATATTATAAATACAAAAGATCTTTCCCTCTCCATTGTTATCTACCCAGAAGATCAAGCAGGTAGAACTTCTAAACCCTAAAAGCTCGTAAGAGAAGGAGAATGAAGATGCTCATTTATCTTGAATATGTTTAGTATTTCAAGGATGGAGACATCTGTATCTTAGAGGTTTGGCTAGTACATTTGTGTGGCTCTGAGTCTTTATTAAATAAAATGTAAAAGACAAAATTTGTGCTTATAACATCAATTGGTGATACTTTGAAAGGCTGAAAGTCCTTGGGAAGACAATTTAAATCTAAGAAATGATTTATTTACACCAATAAAATTCAGTAGTAGCAAAGAATAAAGAATCTGAATATTCCATAAATAAAAAAGGGAAAGTACTGATTGAAATGTATATTAGGAAAAGATTTGGGACTCCTGGAAATTGACAAGTGGAACTAAATCAACAGTGTCAAGGCCTATACACAAAAGTAAAAGACAAGCATTATTTAAGAAATACACATAAATATTAACTGTCAGAGTTGTACATACTCATTCTTTCCTATGTATTGGTTAGACTTTAATTAGAATTGAAGATGAATTTAGGCATCTCATTTTAAAGGATACCCAGAGATGTTTAGGGCATTCACAGAAGAATAGAACAAACAATCCAAATTAATAAAGTTTGTGGGTTCAGACTGAAATGTCGATTCTTGTTTGGGCTAAGAAACCTTTATTTAAGAAGGATAGGTGGTTATAATCTCAATGGTCATAAGGAGGCAAGAGGGCAGGAAAGAGACCTGTAAGATAGTTGATAAAGTGTCTGGCAAACAAACCTGCTAGTAAGTAGGATTTAAATGTTGACCATCTTTTGTGGGGAGAAGGCCATATTCTTTAAAAGTAGTAGAAATGTCTTCTCTTGGGCTTTATAAATGTAACCATGTGATAGGTGCAAATAATGATTTAATTTTGTTTTCCTTGCCATAATGATATAAGTGAAGCTGGCATCTTCTGGCCTTTTATTCAAAAAGACCATAGATCATTGCTTAAAAATGAAAAAACAAATGAGTTCTGTTTCATTTCAGTGACAGCAGATGAGCTCTGGAAAGGTGCTTTAGCAGAGACTGGCTCTGGGGCAAGAAAAGGAAGAGGCAAGAGAACTAAGAAAAAGAGAAGAAAGGATTTGAACAGGGGTCAGATCATTGGTGAAGGTAAACTTATTTATAAAAACAGTTAATGTGCTTGATAAGTTCTTTACCCCAAATTTTATATATATTTTTGCAGTCTACAAGCATCAAAACATTTCTCACAAAAGACACTAGGATCTGTGGTTTTACTATCCAGCCAAATGACTGACTTAGTGCCTCATGATTCAAGGGGAGAAAAATCCCTCAAAAAGGGATTCATTCATTCAGTTATTCATTCAACAAACCTTTAGTGCCCTTGTGCGGCATCAATAAACCTTGTGTATTGTGACAGTCCCTGCCTTCAAAGAGCCTACAGTTCAGTGATAGAAGATGGAATAGATGTAGAGTTGGCAAACTCTCTGTGCAAAGGGCCAAACAGTAAATATTTTCAGCTTTGTGAGCTGCATGGACTCTGTTACAAGTATTCAGCTCTGCTGTTGGAGCAAAAAACCGTCATAGTGCATAATCAAATTGGCATAGCTGTGTTCCAGTAAAACTTCATTTACAAAAAGAAGTGGTAGGCAGTATCTGGCCTGCAGGCCTTAGTTCGCCAACCCCCTGGGACACATGATTATGTATACTTGTGTTTTTGAAGAATAAAAATAATATAATGGACGTGAATCAACATTTGTACCATGGTTGCTGATAAACAAACTTTGAAGTAATAGCCTTTCAGGCATAAAGAAAACACCTTTCACTGAGTGTGTCTGGCTGTTGCATGTCTACTTGGATGTTTTCCTGACTCACCTTGTATCTTATTTTTATTTTTTAACATTAAAAATTTTTCTAGATCATGTCACAAAATCATACATGGTATACCTCTCTGGTCTCATTTCAGTGTGTTTCCTTCTGACAATTTTTAATGCTTTTATATACATAAAATACCATAATAGAAATACATATTTTCATATAGTACCTACTGTCTTACAATTTACTTTTTTCTCTCAGTAGTAGGTCTTGGAGGAAATTACTGCACATCAGAACCCATAGAGCTACCTCACTTTTTCAATTTAGTGCAGAATAGTTCATAGATTGGATATGCCATAGTTCATGTAACCACCCCAATATTGCTGGATATTTAGATTGTTTCCACTTTTTGCCTTTACAAACAACACTTGAGTGGATGTCCTTGGACAAGCACAAACATATGCCTTATGCCTGTATGGAAGTGTTTCTCTAGGCGACACCATGAAGTGGAATGACTAGCTGTTAGGGTAGGTACATTTAAAATCTTAATAGTGCCAAGTGGCCTACCACGTGATTATGTTTAATCTCACACGAGCGGTGTCATTATCTGTACACCCATTGTCTGGCACTCAAACATGCAAAAAATGAATGATTTTTTAAAATTCTTATTTATGTATATTTTTAAACTTTCAGGGCGTCATGGCTTCCTATGGCCTGGTCTGAATGTCCCTCTTATGAAAGATGGAACTGTGCAGATGATTGCCCAGAGAAGCAGTGAAGAGCAGAAGAAGGTGGAAGCTGATCTGGTCCAGCAGAGAGAAGAGTGGGACCAGAAGAGGAAGATGAAGGTTAAACGGGAACGAGGATGGAGCGGAAACACGTGGGGAGGCGTCAGTCTTGGCCCCCCTGACCCTGGTCCCAGTGGAGGTAGCAGAGTCCTGGTTTTGCTACGTTTGTGATAGAGAGAGTACTTTTAGTTCTGGAATTCCTTACTGTGACTTATTTACTTGTCTATTCAGATTGCCTTTCTCCAAGAAAAGATTTGGGCATCACTGAAAGAACTTCACATTATTATCTAAGTGTATTTTATGGAACAGTAGAGGCCCATGACCAAGAAGTATTCCACATACAGGCTGCAAAGCACTGGATTCTGGTGTCTTTACTGTGCAGCTTCTTAGTGCTTTAAACGTGGTGGTGTGCGCTGTGAATCTATGCAGGCCGCCTGTAGGGCGCAGTTTCCCAAACGTGACTGGTCGTGGGGTGCATATGGAGCAGCATAGTGTGGGAGTGTTGTTTTGGTAAGAAAATAAACCAGATAGTTGTTATTAAGCCTCATAAAAGCATACGTGAAATAGAAATCTATAGTACTTATCAGGCCAAATTAGAAAAACTAAAGTCCTTTCCACCCCCACCCTCCACCCACCCAGGTATACAAAGAAGTAAAAATCATCTGAAAAATTTATTCTCTTCAATGAGTGAGAGATGAAGAGATGGACAAGAATTTCTCTGCTCTCTTAAGCTTGGCTTAAAGAGGAGAGGAGAGGTTGAAATGGAGAGACTGAGGTGAACATTCTTAGAACTGAGCAAAATGCTTCGGTTGCGAGGATGAAGATACTGGAGGGAGAGAAAAAACCCATAAACGGAGTCCCTAATGAGGTCAGGTCCAGAGTGTAGATAAATGGATTAACTTGTGACAGAAGGTAGGGCAGGGTACAGATTCTGGGGAGCCTCTGTTGTTGGTAGTAGAAATGTGTGTGTGTTGGGGGTGGGGTCTGGTGGCTTCAGCTCATCTGAGGAAGGGGTGGGGTCATCTGCTGAAAGTAGGATGGGGTATTGATAAGCATGGCCGCCAGAATATGTTGACAAAAAGGTAGGGTATCTAGGACTGGTTTTAGAGTCATCCAGTGGAGTGGGAATTGGACAGTGTTTAGAGAAAAGGAGATTGGCCATGAGATCGTTGAAACAGGCTGATAGGGATGTAAGTTTTCATTTTGCTTTTCTCTCTTTTTTTGTATAACATTGAAATTTTCTGTGGTAAAAAGTCAATAATAAGTAAAAAGCCCCAGAGAGTGTTTGGAATGGCTGCTGCGGTGCGTGGAGAGAGACCTGACTGAAAGAACATGAAGGCCAGCAGGCGGCAGCCACTGAGCTCTTAGTGGTCTGCTTGTGAACTGCACTTCGACTTCCCTTCAGCAGCACCCAGCAGGTCAAGCATGGCAGGAACTGCACTGATCCAGGCCTATCATGGTGGAGAGGGCAAGGCGTGAGGGAGCCAAGGATGTTTGCAAGATCTGGTGGAAATGATGGATTGTGGTATCCTAGCTGAGTGGGGAGGCTGTGAAGACCAGAGGGGGTGAGAGGAAGGGCAAACAGTGGCCAGGAGTCTAGAGGTGCTGGGGGTGCTCCAAGAACCATCGCCTTGAGAGTCATTGAGTGAGGGAGCTAGGTGGGCAGGAGGGTGCAGTCACGGAGATGGTGAATTTAGTGGCATAGCTGCCTGGTGATGCAGGACTAGGGCGTGGCCTTGAGAGCAGTACCAAAAGATCTAAGATTCTTTCTCACTTAAAAGTCAGTGATGTACCTGTGTTGAAAATGCTTTCGGGCATTAATTATATGGACACATTTATCTGTATGTCTGCTTCTTTTCTCTCCACAGAAACATATGATGACTTTGATACCAGGATACTTGAGGTAGGCATGGTGAATTAAATATGCAGTTAAGCCTTCAGAGAGGTGGGGGTTGTGGAGGCAAGATAGGGCAGGAGGATATGAGGAATCTGAGATTCTTTCTCATTTAAAAGCTGATGATGGTACCTGTGTTGAAGATGCTTTCAAAATGAGGAAAAAGCCTTTGGTGCATGACTCTTTCTGAAACACAGAACTGATTTGAATAAGCAAATAATGAAAATTTAATTTTAGTTACTTGATACTGGTTCTCCTGACTGCTGCCCTTTTTGGGGGCTGCCAGTGGAGGTCTCATGACGAGGCAACTTCTGTGGTTTGTTGATAACATAATTTGGAGGTGACGGATTTTAAACATAAAACCTGAAGTAGCATTAGCAATCTGTCCTTGAATTAGAAACCAGCTGTATCTGGCACTCAGTTCAGGGGGCACAGACTGAGAGGGTCTGCGGGGCAGGGATAGAAAGCTTAGAGTTGCTGTGAATGTCCACCTCTTGATGGGAGATGATCTCCGGGCATGTTTGCAGGCCTGTGCCAATTAAATTTCAGTCACTCTTTCCAGGGCATTTCCTAAAATAGTCAACTTCCCTTTAAGTTAGTGCTGCACACTTAGTACTAAATACCATACGGAATAGTCATTACTGAGTTTGTGAATATTGGTGTACCTTAGTGAGATTGTGAGTCTGGTTCCAGACCACCACAGTGAAGTGAGTCAGATGAATCGCTTGGTTTCCTGTGCTTATACAAGTTATATTTACACTATACTGTAGTCAATTAAGTGTGCAGTAATAGCACTGTCTAAAAAAACAATATACACACCTTGATTAAAAAGTACTTCATTGCTAAAAATGCTGACCATCATTTGAGCTTTCAGCAAGTTGTAATCACGGATCAGAAATCACCATAATGAACATAGTAATCACGAAAAAGTTTGAAATACTGTGAAAAGTACTGAAATGTGACACCAGTAGGCTTGCTTTGATGCAGGTTTGCTGCAGTCCTTTAATTTGTAAAAAACGGAGTATCTGCGAAGTGCAGTAAAGCAAGGTGTGCCTGTTAGATATATTGTTTCTTCAGTATCAGTTGCATTATAGAATTTAAAATATGCTTACAAGCATTTTATGTCTTTGGGTCCCTGTTTATACCTTTTGGAAGTTAATCCCTTTGAAGAATACTTGCATATGTGGGTGATTTCCTGTAAGATTATCCACAGGACTGGATTCAAACTCCCTTTTCCTTTAACCTGCCACGTAAGCAGTTTAGTTAACAGTTTCATAGTTCCTGACCTTTTAAATATGCTGAAAAAGAATGCAGATTTTCTTGTAGTTCATAATAAGCAGGTATTTCCAAATTTTCTATTCTCAAGTCAGCCTAATCAGTCTGAAATCCAGTGCTGTGCTAATTCTTTCTATATACTACATTTTATCATTTCTAAGATGCATACTTTTTTTTCATACTTTAACATCTCTGATATTAGGGTATGTCGTATAATCAGTCATAAACTATTTCAAGGTTTAATCAGTGACTTTTTTCCTTTGTGGTACATTCATTAAAATAGGGTGTACTGAGGTGTGCAGTTTCAAACCCCTTTAAAAGTTACCTCAGTTGAACCTTCCAACAGCCCTGTGGAATAGGAAGAGAACATTTTATTTCCATTGCACTCCTGAAGAAATAGTTCAGAGAGCTTTGCTGTCAAAAAAGTTTGCCATGTATGCTCGTGGACTTGGAGGGTGATGTGCCTGTTCCCCACCTGTGTGTGTGTGTGTGTAAGGAGCTCACACCACTTCCCTACTTCACCATCTTCTTAAGGTGTAATGTTTATGGAACATTTTGTCTTTTAGGTAAGAAATGTTTTCAATATGACAGCAAAAGAGGGAAGAAAGAAGTCAGTCCGTGTCCTGGTCGCTGTGGGGAATGGCAGGGGAGCTGCAGGTGAATAGGGTGGGACACTGTTCACTGTGCTGGCAATGCAGACAGAGGACAGATGTGGCCTGGGCTTGGCTGGGTAGACCTTGGGTTCATGCTGCTGGCCAGACTTTGTCTGCTGATTTGGGCTCACAAATGTGGTAAACCCATGAAATCCCTTAGAGGAAAAAGAAAGAATAGATCTTCCTACTCTGCCTTTTCCTGTGAGGTCAATGGATGCTTTAAAAGGCTTAAGACACTATTGTATTATGTGTAATAGTGAAAAAGTAGAAGAAAACCACTGAATGCTCAACAATAGGGACAAAATAGTATAGCTGTACATTGTAATATTCTGTACCCATTAAAGAGTTTTGGGAAATTACTCACAGAGCTAAGTAAAAAAACAACTTCATAGACTGCATAATCCTAATTTTTGTTTTTATAAAAAAATTGTTTATGCTGATGGACAGTGACTGTAATGGGGTTGGTGGGGGGGACCTGATGAAGGGGGTAGTTTAATCACCATAATATTGCACATGTAATTGTAGATTAATGATAACCAAAATAAATTTAAAAAATAAAAAAAAATTGTTTATAGGCAAAGACTGGAAAGATATACACTAAAAAGGTTAATAGCTTTTACTCTGATTTGTAGATTTGCCAGTTATTTAAATTTTCTTCTTTTTATGTTTCTGTAAAGTTTCCATGGTGAACATCTACTTTAGAAATGCATACATGAATGTATAAGGGAAAGAAAACTGGAAAACTGCCTGTCTAACCCATACTGACACTTTTAAAACAAGTAATACATAGATATTGCCAGAGGAAACTACTCTTGACAGTTACTTTTATATCTTTCCAGAAATTCTGCATTCGTATATCACCATACGGATCATATTGTAACCATAATTTTGCACCTTGATTTTCTTGCTTCATATCATACGCAGAGATCTTCCTGAATTAGCATAAACAAATTCCCCCTTATTCTTTGTCCTGATTGCATAGTGTTCCATTGTGTGGACAAACACACCTTTTGTAACGTTTTCCCTATTGCTGAATATTTATGTTTCCAATTTTTTACTTTTTATAAAGAACAGTGAGCTTCTTGTACATGTAATTTGTTGTACTTTTGTGAGTATATCAATAGAGAAGATTTCTTGGCAGTGAAATTGCTGCCTCAAAGTTATACATGTTTTAAATGTTGGTAAGTGTTGCTGGATTGCCCTCCCAAAAGGCTGTATCAATTTATGTTTTGTAGCATTACACCGTTGCCAGCTCTGGATATTATCAAACTTTACTGATTGTCAATATGATATGTGAAACAGTATCTCTTAATTTTGATTTGTGTTTCTTTAATTATGAGAGTTTGGACACCATTTTATATTTATTGGCCATTATTATTTCCTTTTTGAGATCTGATCATTTTTACCCACTTTTCTATTGAGTGATTGTTCTCCTATTGAATAGTATAAGCTCTTTATAAGTTAAGGACATTAGCCCTCTGTCTACCATGTATTTGACTTAGTTTTTAATCTTTTTCTACCTAAAAGTTTTAAATTCACAGAAGTTGTAAACTTTATCTAACAAGCTTATCAGTCATTTATCACTTCTGGCATTGTGTCTTGCTTAGAAAGCCCGTATTTGAAGATCACCTATGTTTTCCTCTATGACTTAGGTGGTTTAATTTGTACTGTTTAAATTAGGAATTAGAATCCACAGTTCCTTTTGTCCCAGGTTCTCAGATGTTGCGCATATCTCATAGAGCAGTATTGTCTTACGTTACTTTACTGTGTAAAATGTAAAAATAAAATACGTTATGCAAAATAAATAATTAGTGTTGCCAGTAAATAATAGAAGTGTTTCTGTTAATTTGTGATAAACCTCATTTCATGGGGTTAAGCATTCACAAACTCAAGAATCATTGATTTTATTTCCTGGTTAATTGAAATCAGAATTGCATTTGAAAGTTCCAGTGAAACTTAGGGTTTTACTTTATAACAAAGTATATTTTTTCCCAACCTTTCTGGTTATTTTAATATATTTTCAAAAATGTTCAAATCCATTTATCTTATTAATTATCTTAGAGCATGGTAGGTTTTTTTTAATTGAGTGTATTTAGTTTTATCTGGAGATTTATAAAAGATAATGTAGTTCAGGAGCTGAAATTTGAAATGTGGTGAAAGATGTGCCAGATTTATACCCCTTTCCATATTTTTGCTTTTTCTTTTACAGGTTTTGCCATTGGGAAAGCCACTGAAAGGGTGGATGCTTTCAGAAAAGTATGTACATTTTTCCTTTGTTGAAGTAAAAGATCAATAAACTATATGCTAGACACCATTGAAACTACAAAAATAAAAATAAATAAAAAGAAGAACCCTCCCCTGAGGCTTACTGTCAAAGGTTATTTGTCTCATACAATGCAGTTTCAGAAGTACCTGTATTCTTTTGCATCATTTTAATCAGACGTAGGATTGTTTACCAAAGTTGTGAGACATCTGGGAATTTGAATACTGACAATGTTCACAGATATTAAGGAATTACTGTTTATTTTTTTGATGTGATAGTGGTAATTGTGCTTATGGTTTTCTTGAGTCCTTAGCTTTTAGAAATATATGTTGAAATTTTTGTGTAAGCTTGAAATTTTCTGTAATGAAATATTTTACAAAACACACTTTTTGAAATCTCTGAGAAAATGTAAATTCCAACAATAGACTTAAGAAAAATATTTTCTTCTTTTTCTCAGGCAAAGAACAGAGCAGTTCACTATTTACATTATATAGAACGATATGAAGACCATACAAGTGAGTCTTAATCTTTTCTTTTAAAATTTGCAGGATTACTCTTTTCAGTATGTGTGGCAGTATATCTCTTTGGGCATGTGTGGTTCTCTGCTTGTTATTATGTTCTAGAACAAGTTAATATATGTAAAATGTTGAAATAAACTTTCTCTCTTGCAAAGGTTAGAAATGAGTGAAATCAGAATTCGTCACACATTCTTGGCCATTGTGTGATGGCTGCTTGGGGCAGTCTTAGTAGTTTTGTGTTATTTGCAAGGGCATTAAGGTCATACACCTAATTCTTACGTTTATGTTTTTACCCTCCAGTATTCCATGATATTTCTTTAACATTTAAAAGGACACATATCAAGATGAAGAAACAACCCAGAGGTAACTAAAAAACTCTTACAATTTGTTCATGAGAAAGCAGGGAAAGTGTAACAGTTCCATCCTGTTCTCTATTTTTGCTCACATTTACTGAACTCATTTTGAAAATGCCAAGGTGAAAAGGCCTAAGTTAGATGTAAGAAGTCTGATGCTCTTGGGGAAATAGAAAGTAGTCAACCCACCCAGGCTCTTGGGAGCCCGAATATATTCCAGGGGTGACTGTAGGTGGAAAGAGCACATGAGGGCTAGTGAGGAGTTGGGTTTGGAGGAGTGGAGCATTAGTTTCTCCTCAACAGTCATTGATGCCATTAGATGGTCTCTTCACTCAGTTTACTCAGCTCCAGTCACATACTCACATCGCCACGTACAGATTGAGCATCTTCTGTGAGCTGGGTGCTGTGCTGAGCTCTGGGGATGAGAGATGGGCCTTCCTGTCTGTGGGCAAGCTGTCAGGCAGGCAGAGTTCAGGGTCATGCCCAGTGGACTCCAGGTGTAGAATTCTTGAACACTTTGGTTTCTATTTATCCTGTAGTTCTGTAGAAAAAACGATTTCAGAAGAAGACAAAACATTCCATTCAAATTTTTCATGTCAAAGCTACTAGTACAACTCTGTTAAGAGCTGTGGCCTGGAAATAAATCAAGAAAAAAGTCTCAAGTCCTTGAGGTGGGAAAGCCAGCATGAGGAAGGCAGTGCCCCTGGATGAGGTCAGCAGAATGCCAGGTCATGGAGGGCTTTGTCAGTTGTGAAGTTCTTTATTATTTAATTTTAACTCAGAGAACAACAGGAAGTGAAGGGCTTTAAATGGGGAGTGATGTGTTTGGTTTGTTTTTAAAGCTGTTCTGGAGAAGGATTACATGTACCCAGAGCAGGGTAGGAAGCTGGTGAGGAGACCATCCAGGATATAGAGGCATGAAAGTTGTTGAGAAAGACAGGCCAGTAGCTAGGATGGAATCCAGGAGGGGGGTGCGTTACTGGAACCAAGAGAGGAGTTTTTCCAGGAGAAGGAAGTGGACATCTTTGCTCAGTGCAGTAGTCAAGGAGCGAGAGCACAGATGCGTCCTTCCGTCCCTAGGCCACATGGGTCTGGGGTGCCAGTAACTTTCATGCGTCTCTGTTAATCTTCCTAACAACCCTGTTTTGTTGCCTATGTGTTCAAGAGATTTATATATATATATATAATTTCTTTAATCCTTATAACATCTCATTTAAATGTAAGTGAACCATAGAAGTTGAGTAAGTTGCCATGGGTCACCCAGCTGGGAAGTGATGAAGCCATAATGTTAACCAGGGTCTCCTAGACCCAGAGCCTGAGGCTGTATGAAAGCCAGCAGGTGAGTGATTCCGTGTTTCCGCTTTTCTAGGCTATGGCCTCCACTGCCACCGGGCCATTATCACCATATGCCGGCTCATTGGCATCAAAGACATGTATGCCAAGGTCTCTGGGTCGACCAACATGCTCAACCTCACCCGGGGCGTCTTCCATGGGCTCTCCCGCCAGGTAACCCTTCCCTGGGGTCTGAAACAGAAGTTGTAGTTCATGTGTGTGCATTGAGACCACAATGTCCTGGGAACTGCCTTGGGCATGTCTTGCTGTCCCTGGCTGCATTAGGTTAGTTAATCCAACCGAAGAGTCAGTTCATGAAAACTAACCTTTAAAAAACACTTCATGGGGCTGGAGGGTATTATGCTCAGTGAAATAAGCCAGGCGGAGAAAGACAAGTACCAAATGATTTCCCTCATTTGTGGAGTATAACAACAAAGCAAAACTGAAAGAACAAAACAGCAACAGACTCACAGACTCCAAGAAGGTACTAGTGGTTACCAAAGGGGAGGGGTGGGGGAGGGTGGGTGGAGAGGGAGGGAGAAGGGGATTGGGGGGTATTATGATTGACACACATGGTGTGGGGGATCATGGGGAAGACAGTGTAGCACAGAGAAGGCAAATAGTGACTCTGTGGCATCTTACTATACTGATGGGCAGTGACCTGTAATGGGGTATGGGGGGGGACACAATAATATGTGTGAATGTAGCAACCACATTGTTTTTTCATGTGAAACCTTTATAAGAATGTATATCAATAATACCTTAATAAAAAAAATACTTCATGGGTATTTGGGACTTCCAAAATTAAGTATTTTTGAAAGCCAGTAATTACAATCTGTTTTATTAAGAAAAGAATTCCCACTTGTTCTACAGCCCCAACAATGTAGAAATGTAAAAAGAGAAAGGCCGTTTCCCATTTAGTCCTTTCAGTTGGACTAGAGTGAAGCCTCTAGGGCACCTCTCTCCTCAGGAGAACTGTCTTCTCAAGAGAGTAGAAGCAGTTTTTACATTACCTGCAGGGGACCCCTGAGTGAGAAGGAGCTAATGGACGTTAATATGCCAGGTCATTTCTGCACCTAGACGGGAGCTCTGGGCAGCTGCCCAGCTTGCCTCTGCAGCCTGGGCTAGGCTCACAGCCACTTCCTCCACAGCAAAGAGGAAAGGCTGCAAGTGCACGGGCCCTTCCTTGGCAGCTCCCCTCCCTTCATGGCAGGACCTGCCTGCCCCTTGAAAGGGTGGCTAGACTGCAGAGCTGGATGCGCAGAAAAGACAGCCAGGCTCAAGAGGCCATTTGCTGACCTCCATCGGTTGAGGACTTTGACAGGTTTCCTGACACTTAAAAGGGTGATCCATGGGATAATTGTGCATGTCTCTGTTTAAAATAGGAAAATTGATTAAAAGGAAAACCTTTGTTAAAAGAACTTTTTTGAACAGTGTGTGTGTGTGTGTATGTCCATGCGTGTGTGTGCTTACGTGTGTGTGTTGGTACTATTTAAAACATCCTTCAAAAGTACTTCTAAATTCAAACTTATTGTTAGAGGTTTAATTGTTTGATATAACTTTTAGTTAGGTCATATTTATGATCAAGTAGACTTGTTCTCTTATGTAATATTTTTGTTTTGTGTTAGTATTTTGGATCTTCTCATGTGATTACCAGTATTGCCCCTTCTAAAATGTCATCAGCTATAAAAATGTTGCATTATTTAATGTGCCACCCCTAAATGAAAAAGCCTCCACTTTATTGATTGTTTTTAATGAAATAGTTCATGTCTTTTCTAATTTCAAGCATATATGGAATTAGAATGAATAGTGTAAGATGGCCATAAAGTCTGGAAACACAAAATTGAATATATCAAGTATTTTAATGTACTGTCAGTAAATTATCTACTAAACTGATTTGCCTGTTACCAGATTTTGATAGGCAGCTGCTGTATGAATCCCTATGGCCCTTCCACCCCCCAGTCCACACTTAACAGCTTGTGACCAGTCTTACTTCTCAATACCATCCCCACCCAGCCCAGTTACTGAATGAAATCTCAGGCATTATTTTATTTCATCCATAAATATTTCAATATATAGTGCTAAAAGATGGAATTAAAAAATAACCCACAATACTATTATCATACCTAAGAAATTCCCAGTACCTCAGTGTCATCAATACCTAGTCAGTGCTCATAGGATTGTACCAATTTTTCAGATTAAAGAAATGTGTTTTACAGAATTTGAATGAATCATATTGCAGAAAAGGTCACATTGTAAGTTTCTGCTATTTCTTTTAAGTCATTTTGAAGCTATAGGTTCCCCTCTTTTTTTCCTTGCAGTTTTCATGTGGAGGAAACCAGGTTGTTTGTCCAGTAGTTTCCTGGTCTGGTGCTGACTAAGTGCCTGTGGGCCTTAACATCTTCTCTCCCTGCACATCCTGTAAATTGGTAGCTAGAGCTGTGGGCTTGATGAAATTCTAGTTCAGTTTTGGGCACCACATGGCACATAGTTGGGAGGATTTGGAAGGCAAGAGACCAGGGGCCCTGGCCCTTCCTCCCTTCCAGTTGGGTACACAGGTCATCAGAGTGTGCATAAGACCAAATCCGTAAACCAGAATCAGATGAAATGTTACTAAAGTCTCCCAAGCATACTGTGTTTTCACTGACTTCCGCCTGGCTGTAGAAGCTCCTGTTCACCTTTAACACATGCACCTCGTAGACCTAACCTGGTGTTCTCAATTTGGTCTTGTCCAGGAAACCCATCAACAGCTGGCTGATAAGAAGAGTCTTCATGTTGTGGAATTCCGGGAGGAATGTGGTCCTTTGCCCATCGTAGTTGCCTCCCCCCAGGGGGTCTTGAGAAAGGATCCAGAGCCAGAAGATGAGGTTTCTGACATCAAACTGGATTGGGAAGAAGTGCGGGCCGCACAGGGAATGAAGCGCTGTGTGTGGTCAGGTTTAAAGAGAGCCGCCACCTGAGCTTCCCTCTGGCCTTGTACAGCCACAGTACCCGGTACTCTTCTCCCCCTGGAAGAGACAACCCCTTGCACATTTTTTATAAGGAAAGGCCAACTTTAACTTCTTTATTTACAATTAATAAATAATTACAGCTTTAACTTATTGAGCATGGGATATGTACCAGGCGCTGTGATAGGAACTTTACATACATATTTTAGTTCAAGACTACTTTAAAAATTCATTTAAATTAGCAAAAGTGGATGAATTCAGGAGACAGGCTTATGGTCTGACCCAATCAAAAATAATATGCAAAATAATAATCGCCATAATAATTAACAGCTAATACATATTAACTCTTACTCGTCCACAATGAATGTTATGACTTCATTTTACAAAAAAGGTGAGTACTTGACTCTCGTCACATCTAGAAAGTACAGGAAAACAAGCAAAGCCTGGTTTTTTTTTTTGCCTGGATGGCCTCTTTTATGAGCCCTCTGCACGGGTGCTCTGGAGGCTGCTCTAGGTATGGGCTGGCACACACGTCACTTATCAGAGGTCACTGTGTGCACGTGTTACCAATTTGAAGTGTAGAAACCTTCCCTCCCTTTAAGCCCTTTACCCTCCCCTATTTCTATAATTGCTTTAAAAATTCCTCTGCCTACATTGGAAATCATGTTAGACAACATCATACTTTTTGTTTCATCCATCAAAGTACAGAATACTCAAGAAGAAAAAGGCCTGTATTCACCTATATTTTTACTCTTTCCATTGTCCTTTTTTTTCATGATATTCCAAGAATCCTTTTACCATTTTTAGTAGGGGAAAAACCCAGTTCTCCTTTTTTAGTTTCACACAAGTACAAACCACACTCACACACTTCTGATACCAGATGTGTGGGGGGTTTTCTTCCACCTAGTAATTCAGTACAACACTAGCTGGGTGTTGTACAGTTTAACAGTTCTGACACTGTTTACCTAAAGATAGTGTCAGACCCTACAAGTTAAGGGTTCAGTCCACAGGATTGCCCCCACCCCACTTTACATGCCAATTGCAATTTCTGTTGTCACTTGTGCTTCTGACTGATGGCCTATAAATTGAGGCTCGCATGAGTCCCTCACCAGGTTGAATTAATTTGCTAGAGCAGCTCACAGAGCTCAGGAAAACAATTTACTTACATTTACCAGTTTCTTATAAAAGGGCTTGGTCAAGGCTGCAGGTGAATATCCAGATGGAAGAGAGGCACAGGGCTGGGTGGGTGGGAAGGGGCACAGAGCTTCCATGCCTTCTCTGGGCATGTCACTCTGCTAGCACTTCCACATGTTCACCAACCTGGAAGCTCTCAGCACCCTGTACTTTGAGGATTTCTTGGAAGCTTCATTTTATGGATGGATCATTAACTCCATTTCCAGGTTCTCTACCCTCTCTGGAGAATGGGAGATGGGGCTGGCAACTCCAAGCTTCTAATCAGGGCTTGGTCTTTCTTGTGACCAGCCCCCATCTAGGAGCCCACCAGGAGTCACCTCAGAACAAAAGACACTGCTGACACCCAGGAAATTGCAAGGGATTTAAGAACTCTGTCAGGAACTGGGGTCAGAGACCAAATATTTGAACAAAAGATGCTCCTAGTGCTGTTGTCACTTAGAAAATTACAAAGTTTTTAGGAGCTCTGTGCCAAGAACCAGGGGCAGAGACCCATCTATTTTTCAATGTATAGTTTTCATATTTCCTTTCTGCTTCAAGAACTTCCTGTAGCTGTTCTTTTAGGATATGTCTACTGACAACAAATTCTCTTAATTTTCCTTCATCTGAGAATGTTTTTATTTTCCTTTTATGACTAAAGAGTAATCTTACCAGATGGAGAATTCAAGGTAAACAACTCTTCTTTCAGCACTTCCTTCAGGCCTCCAGGGTTTCGGATGACAGATCTGCTTTCATTTGAATTGTTTTCCTGTATAGACAAGGTATTTTCTCTCTACTTTCAAGAATGTTTCTTATCTTTAGTTTTCTGAAGTCTGATCGTATGTCTTGGTATGGATTTCTTTTCGTTTATTCTGCTTGGGCTTTGCTCAGCTTCTTGAATCTGAGAGGTTTTTTTACATCCTTGTCAATATTCTGTCTTTCAGTAACAGCCATCCTAGTGGGTATGAAGTGGTATCTCATTGTGGTTTTGATTTGCCCCTCCCTGATGGTCAGTGATGTTGGACATCTTTTCATGTGCTTATTGGCCATTTTGTGTTCTTTGGAGGAATGTCTATTCAGATTCTTTGCCCATTTAAAAAATTGGGTTATTTGTGTTTTTATTGAGTATAATAGTTCTTTATAGATTCTAAATACAAGCCCCCTATCAGATATAACTTGCAAAAGTTTTCTCCCATTCTGTGGGATATTGTGGGGAATTTGGGGTTCCTATGGCCAGGACCCTCCCTGAACTTAAACCACCTGATGATGTAACTGGCCTGTTGCTAGGCTACCGCTTCCACACCTGTAGGCAATAAGCTATTATTGTGCTATTTCGAGAGCTCAGCCCAGTGCTCTGCGCGGAGGCAGAGACGTTAGTGCTCGACCTACCAACAGGAGAACAAGCCGGGTAATAAACCCTTTCACCTCAGGAACTTTCTATTGTAATTTCTTTGGTCACACTGAATCTGTAATGAACTTGCCTGGGGCTGAAACTCATTGGCAAGACAGTTATATTATTATTTTCTTATTTCTTTGCGTATTTTTCCAACCCCACCTACCTCTTCCTGGGATGTTGATGATAAAAATGTTAAATGTTTTGTTACAGTCCTACATGTCCCTAAGGCTTTTTTTTTTCTGGTCTGTTTACTATCTGTTTAGGTAGGGTAATTTCTATTGTTTTATCTTCAGGGTCACTATTTCCTCTTTCCTGTCCATTGTGTTCTTGAGCCCATTAATGCAATATTTTTATTTTGGCTGTTGTATTGTTTCAGTTATAGTTTCCATTTGCTTCTTTTCTATTTTTTGGCTGAGTTTTTTTATAGTTTCAGGTGTGTTTGTAATTTTCACTGAAGCATTTTATGGTGGCTTCTTTTGTCCTGGACATTTTCTGTATTTTATTATGAAACTCTGGGTATTATTTAAATCTCTTTCAGCAGGCCTTCTCTTGACTGCAGGGCTGGTATAATGGGGTGCTGCCTCATTACTGTCAAATGGGGGGGGTGGAAGTCCAGGTTCCCTACTCAGGCTTCCCTCTTGGCTTCCCTCCTGCCTGGAAGTGGGAGGCGCGCTCCAGTGACACTGTGGGAGGCAGGGAAAGCCTTGTTGGACTGGATGGCGGTCGTGGGGAAAATGGAAGTACCTGTGGCCGGCATCCTCACCTGAACCTACACTACTTGATGATGTAACTGGCCTACTGCTAGGCTACTGCTTCCACACCCGTAGGCACTATATAAAGAGCTCTGCCCAGTGCTCTGGGTGGAGACAGAGGAGGATTACAGACCTGCAGACTGTTGGATGCAGACATGAGTCTAGTGTTCATGAACAAGCCACGTAATAAGCCTGGGGCTGAAACCCATTGGCAAGACACAGGGTTTATATCCAACTGTATTCAGCCCAGGCAAGTTCACTATGGATTCAGTGAGACCGAAAAATGACAACGGAACATTGTTAGGGTAAAAGGGTTTATACCCAACTTTATTCCCACAGAGGCAGGTCAATCACTAGAATCCCATCCACTCAGAGCAAGTCTGCATGCAGCAAGCTGATCTCTGCCTCTGGGCCTCTCTGCCCCTGCAGCCGTCTCAAGTCTCTGTCCTCGGCACTGTCACCACTCCAGTCTCTATTCTTGCAGCCCTGCAGCTGTGCGGCAGCCCTCTTTATATACGCAGAGCTCTTTATATAAAGTCAGTAATAATGTATTGCCCACACGTGTGTAGTGAGCAAGCCAACCAGGGTCAGGTGAGAATCCTCGCCATAGGAACCTTGACTTTCTCCACAGCAAGACAGTGGTGAAAGTTCTCAGCCTGATATCAAATGAGGATACGGCTGCATTTTTTCTGTGATAATTGGCTTGAGTAAGGAAGGTAGTTATTGTCTAAAAGTTTTCTGTTTTGATATGTTTACCTTTCCTCCTTAAATATCAGGCAATACCAAGACATTGAACTTCAGGCAACAAAGACAATGATCCCTTAGAGATGGGAAACAGAATTATCCCCATTTGCTATCTGGAGAAAGTCCAAGGCTCCAGGGAGGGTCCTCCCCTCAGGACATGGTGGTCTCTGGGTTGAGGAGATGGGGTTGTTAGTAAAGGACAGTCAAGATGTCTAGAGTTTACTGGGGAGAATTCCCTAGAGGAGAGCTGTCCAGTAAGAGAACTGAGATCTGCAGAGGGTTCCCATTGTGTACTTCAGTTGTGTACTAAACAGTGAATGCCTGTGAGGAAACTACCCAAGACCAGAGAAAGACGCACCCAAAAGGATCATAGGATACAGCAGAACTGAAAATAGTGGCTGTTCCCAACCACCATAAAGGAAAACTTTATAATTCATGTGGCATTGGAAGAGTATTGACAGTGGGAGAATTAACTTCAAACCTCACTCTGGTCCCAGATTACCAACCATAAAAGTAAGGTCCAACTGGAACACAACTGTGTCCGAGTAACTTAGTTGTGTTCCTGAGTAAGGCTCTAGAATATTTATAATACAAAAAATATCCAACACCCAATCAGGTAAAATTGACAATGCCTGGCGTCTAATTAAAAAAATCACGAAGCATGCAAAGAAGATGAAAATAAAACCCATAATGAGGGGCAAACTCAGCTGATTGAAACTGACCGAGAAATAACAATGATGGAATTAGTAGATGAGGACATTAAAACATTGGTAGGAGTGTATTCTGTATGTTCAGAAACTAGAGAGAAAGGTTAAGCATGTGAAAAAGTATTTCTCCTTGAAATTTATTAAAATTTTGCCTCAGGTATTTTAATGCCTTGTTATTAGGCACATACAGATTAAGGATTGTTATTATGTCTTGGAGAACTGAACCTTTTATTCCTGATATTTTCTTTGTTCTGAAGTCTGTTCTGTATGAAATTAATATATCCCCACTTTCTTTAGATTGGTGTTGGTAACATGGTATAACTTTATCCATTTACTTTTAATCTCTATGTATCTTTATATTTAAAGTGGGTTTCTTGTAGATAAACTGTATTGGATCTTTTTAGATCCACTTTGACAATCATCTGTGTTTTTTAATTAGTGTATTTCAACCATTGATACTTAAAGTGATTATTGATATAGTTGGATTGCCATATTTTCTGTGCATTGCCATAGATCTTTTCTTTTTAATTTTAAAAGTTGAGGTTAAAATATAACATAAAATTTACTGTCTTAAACATTTTAAAGTATACAGTTTAGTGGTATTAAATATATTCAGAACATTGTGTAACCATCACCACCATCTTTTTCCAGTACTCTTTCCATCATTGTAGGGAAAATGAAAATTCCAATGGCTGGGATTGTCACTGACCCTAAACTACTTGCTGATGTAATTGGCCTACTATGTAGGCTAATGCTTAACACATCTGTTGGCAATGAGCCATTATTGATGATGTTACTATATAAAGAGCTCTGCCCAGTGTTCTGCTCAGAGGCAGAGACTGAGACAGGTTGTGAATGTTCCAGAGGCAGATGTGATTCCAGCAGTCAACTTGCCACCATGAGAATAAAGCTTGGTATAAACTCTTTTACGCCTAACTTTCTGTTGTTATTTGGTCTCACCGAATCTAGAGTAAAATTTCCCCTTCAGGCGAGACAATCTTGCAAAACTGAAACTCTACCAATTAACAACGCTCCATTCCCACCTTCCCTCAGCCCTTGGCAACCACCATTCTACTTCTTGCTCCATGATTCTGACTACTATACCCCACATAAGTGGAATCATACATTATTTATCTTTTTGTGACTGACTTATCTTACCTAGCATAATGTCCTCAGGGTTCATCCACATTATGGCATGTGTCAGAATTTCATTCCTTTTAAAGGCTGAATAATATTCTGTTGTATGTATAGACTATGTTTTGCTTATCCATTCAACCACCGATAGACACTTGGGTTGTTTCCCTGGTCAAATCATTGTGAATAGTGCTACTGTGAACATGGGTGTACAAATAATCTCTTTGAGATCCTGCTTTCTCTTGGGTATTTACCCAGAAGTAGAGTTACTGAATCATATGGTGGTTCAATTTTGAATTTTTCCTCAACAGCTATACCATTACATTCCCATCAACAGTACACAAGGGTTCCAGTTTCTCTACATCCCCTCCAACCCTTGTCATTTTTTTTCTTTTTTTAAAAATAACCACCCTAATGGGTGTGAGGTTACCACCCATAGTTTTTACGTAGTTTTGATTTTCATTTCCCTAATGACTAGTCATGTTAAGGATCTTTTCATGTGTTTATTGGAAATTTGCATATCTTCTGTGGAGAAAAGTCTGCCCAAGGCCTTTCCCTGTTTTTTATTTAGGTTGTTTGCTTTTTTGTTGTTGTTGAGTTTTAGGAGTTCTCTATTCTGGATTTTAATCCCTTATCAGATACATGATTAGCAAATATTTTCTTTCATTCTGTGGGTTGCCTTTTTACTCTTGATAGTGTCTTTAATGCACAAAACGTAAATTTTCATGAAGTCCAATTTGCCTATTTTTTCTTTTGTCACCTGTGCCTTTGGTGTTCTATCCAAGAAGTCATTGCCAAATCCAATGTTGTGAAGCTTTTGTCCCATGTTTTCTTGTATGCAATTTATAATTTGGGGGCTTACATTTTGGACATAGATTTATTTTGAGTTAATTTTTGTATATGGTGTTAGATAAGAGAACAACTTCATTCTTTATATTGGATATCCAGTTTTCCCAACACTCTCTGTTGAAAAGACTGTCCTTTCCCATTGAATGGTCTTGGCATCCTTGTAAAAAATCATCTGACTGTATATGCAAGGTTTATTTCTGGGCTTGCTAGTCTATTGATCTACATGTCTATTTTTATGCCAGTATCATACTGTTTTGATGAGTATAGCTTTGTAGTAAGTTTCAAATTCAGGAAGTGCCAATATTCTAGTTTTGTTCTTTTTTTCAAGGTTGTTTTGGCTATTTGGGGATCCAACATTCCCCATGAATTTTAGGATGAGTTTTTCTATTGCTGCAAATAAGTCACTGGGATTTTGGGAGGGATTGTGTTGAATCTCTAGATCACTTTGGCATTTTAAGAGTATTAAATCTTCCAATCCATGAACTTGGAATTGTGTCCATTTATTTATGTCTTCTTTAATTTTCAGTAATGTTTTGTAGTTTTCATTGTACAAGTCTTTCACTTCCATGGTTAAATTAATTCCTAATTATTCTTTTGATGCTATCTTAAGTAGAATTGTTTTCTTAATTTCCACTTGATTTCTCATGTATAGAATGTAAATGATTATCTTTTGGCTTTGTTTCCTTCTCCTTTGCTGAATTCATTATTCTAACAGTTTTGTGTATGTGTGTGTGATCTTTAGGATTTTATACATACAGAATCATGTTTACAAACAGATAATTTTTCTTCCTTTCTAATTTGGATGCTCTTACTTCTTTTTCTTGCCTAATTGCTCTGGCTAGATTTTCCAGTACTATGTTGAATAGAAGTAGTGAAGGAGATATCTTTACTTTTTCCTGATCTTAGAAGAAAAACTTCCAGTTGGTCACCATTGAAAATGATGTTTTCTGTGGCTTTTTCATGTTTGGTTTTTATTATGTTTAGGTAGTTTCTTCTATTCCTAGTTTGTTGAGTGTTTTTTATTACAAAAAGGTATTGAATTTTATCAAATGGTTTTTCTGAAATTGAGATGATTATGTTTTTTTCCTTATTCTATTGATGTGGTCTTTATGTTGATCAGTTTTTGTATGTTGAACCATCCTTGCATTTTAGGAATAAATGCCATTTGGCCATGGTATATAATCTTTTTAATATGCTGCTGAATTCTGTTTGTTAAGTGTTTTGTTGAGGTTGTTGCATCAATATTCATAAGGGGTGTCGGTCTGTATTTTTCTTGTAATGTATTTGTTTGCCTCTGTTATCAGAGTAATGCGGGAAGAGTGAAGCCATCAGTTCTGGGATTTTCTTTGTCCAGAGTTTTGATTACTGATTCAATTTACTTACTAGTTACAGGTCTATTCAGATTTTCTATTTCTTCATGATTTAGTTTTGGTAGGTTTTATGTTTAGAGGAATTTGTTCATTTCATCTAGGTTATCCAATTTGTTGGTGTACAATTGCTTGTAGTAATTATCCTTTTTATTTCTTTCATTTCTGATTTTAGTAATTTGAGTCTTCTTTTTTTTTCTTAGTCCATCTAGCTAAAGGTTTGTCAGTTTTATTGCTTTTCAGAGAAATAACTCTTGCTTTCATTTATTTTCTCAATTTTTCTAGTCTCTATGGTTTGTATATCTGCTCTCATCTTTAGTACTTTTTTTCCTTCTACCTTTGGGTTCAGTTTATTCTTCTTTTTCTAGTTCCTTAATTTATAAATCAGGTTGTTGATTTGAGGTCTTTCATTTTTTAACATAATCATTTACAGCTCCACAATTTCTCCCTTGGCACTGCTTTTGTTGTGCTCATAAGTTTTAGTAGGTTTTCTTTTCCATTCATCTTTAAGTATTTTCTGATTTTCCTTGTGATGTCTCCATTGACTTATTGGTTGGTTAAAATCCATGTGTTGTTTAATTTCCACAAATTTGTGAGTTTTCCTCTTTTCCTTGTTACTGATTTCTAACTTTATCTTGTGGTTGGAGGAGATATTTTTTATGATATTTACCTCTAAAAAATCTTTTAGACAGGTTTTGACCTACCCAATGGTCTATCCAGAGTTTTTGATGAGAAATCTGTTGATAATCTTATTGAGAATCTCTTAAAAATGAATATTCACTTCTTACCTCTTTCAAGATTATCTCTTTATCTTTTGAACATTTGATTAATGAATCTTGGTGTGGATCCCTTTGAGTTCATTTTACTTGGAGTTGATCTTTCAGATGTTTATATTCATTCATTCATGTCTTTCACCAAATTTGGGACTTAATTTTTCACTCCGTTCAGATTTTCAGCCATTATTTCTTCAAATATTCCCCCCCCGCCCCATTCTCTTCTTTTGGGACTCCCACATGTATGTTGATCTTCTTGGTGGTGTCTCCCAGGTTCCTTGGGCCCTGTTCACTCTTTTCACTCTTTTTCTTTCATTCCTCAGACTCAATTTCTGTTGTCCTATCTCCTATTTCTGATTTTTCTCCTGCCTGTTCAAACCTGCCTTTCAGTCCCTCTAATGGATTTTTCATTTCGGTTATTGTACTTTAGTTCCAGAATTTCTTTTCGGTTTCTTTTTAGGTTTTTATCTCTCTACTAATGTTTCCATTTTGTTAACACATCATTTCTCCACATCTCCCCTTAGGTCTTTGAGCATTTTTAAGACTGCTATTTTAAAGTCTTTGTCTAGTATCTATTCTATCAGATCTTGGTCAGGGACAGATTGAAAACTGGTCATTTGAATCTAATAATGTGGTAACTCTGGGATTCAGGTTCTCTCCCTTCCCCAGGGCTTGATGCTTTTGTTATTGCTTTTATATTTTGACTGTTCAGGCTGTCGCTATGACAAGAATCTGCCGAGGTGTAAACTTACGGTCTCCTCAGGTCTTTTCTGAACCTGTGCCTTTCCCTGGCCATGTATGGTCACTTTCTAATGTTCCCTGTGTATGCCTTTGAATCTCCTAGTCTTTAATGTCTGGCTCCTAAAAGGGGGAAAAAAGAAAAATGGAGAGAGAGGGCATTAATCCCTCTTGGAAGTCAGCTGGTGGGGGAAGGGCTTGAAACAGTTGTGGGAGGTCCAGCAATAGCCACTTGCCTCTTTTTCTGCCTCTCTCTGATCAGAGGTAGCAATCAGTGATCAGAACAGAGATCCCTGATATTTGGATGACGTGGTTGTTTTTGCCCACCCTGACTTTGCCACATATGCACTAGCTGTGTGCAGGTTGCTCCAAGAACACATGCACAGCTGCCCGCCAGGGGCTGAGAGTCAGGGATGGACAGCTGCACTGTGCTAAGAGCTGGATTTAACCAAAATTAACCACAATTTGCCATCCATGCCTTCCCTTGGAAGTTGGAAGCCTTCAATACTCTCCAAACTTGTTAAATAGTTAAATCAGATGGATTCTGCCAGTGTAGTTAATGTCCAGGTAGGGAGACAAATTTCTGGTGTTTCCTACTCTACCATCCTCCCAGGATCCTTTCTTATTACCCTTGTTCTTTGTTCCTCTTTTTTTGTTTTCCACTTATTTTCTGCCTTTTGTGGTTTTAATTGAGCATTTTATGTGATTCCATTTTCTCTCCTTTCTCAGCATATCTCTTATACTTTTAATTTTCTTAAGTGGTTACCCTAGAGTTTCCAATACACACTTAGAATAATCCAAGTCCACTTTCAAGTAACACTATACCACTTCACTGGTAGTGTAAGTACTTTACTTGCAAGGCAGGCCTACTGGTGACAGATTCCCTTGTTTGAGAAGTTCTTTATTCCTTTTCACTTTTGAAAGAAGTTCACTGTGAACTTCACACACACTGTTCAGTTTTTCTCCCTTTAGGTGGGACAGGGATCTGCAGTTGAATATTCCCATCCCCCAGGTTTTTTAGGCTCTGATAAAACCTGAATAGTTTAGGCTCTGGTAAGATAGTTTTTCTTGGGAGTAGACCTCCTTAAGAAGAACTGAATCCTCTGGCTTCTTCCAAATCCCTCTTCTTGCCAGAAGCAGGAGATTTTTCTCCAGTATTGACTGTGGGAACCAGGAGGGAACCTGGAGGTAAACTCACAAAAGTGAGAGGGCACCCCTGGAGGTTTAACCTTCAGCCTTACCAAACTGAGCCTCTAGCAATTCATTAATATCGTTTATTTAGGTTTTCCCTCCCTGTACTGGTTCCAGGGGGGTTTCTCCAAATGGGTTTCTGTCCAGCAAATTTGGGATTCTCTGTATTTGCCTGTTAACTCCTGGCGCAGCAGTTTGCCCTGTGACCTCACTGCTCTGATGCATCTTAGAAGAGTTGATTTTTCAGTTTGTTCAACTTTTTACTTGCTCGGATGAAGTGATAATCTCCAAGCTCCTTACATAATAGACCAGAAACCTAAAGTCTAAACATGTCAATTAAATAGTAGAAATTGCCAGGTCTGACTAAAACGAAACAAAACACAAGATTCAACTGTATGCTGCCCACAAGAAACTGATTTTAAATACAAAGACTAGTAGGGTAAAAGACTAGAAGGATGGAAAGAGACACCATGGTAACACTCCTCAATAGAAAGCTGGAGTGTGTATGTTTACAGCAGACAAAGTAGATTTCAGGGCAAGGAATTTTACTAAGGATAAAGAGGACCATTTTATAATAATAAAGAGCTCACCAAGACTACATAGCATAGCAGTCCTAGATGTTTAGGCACCTAAAAACAGCTTCAAATTCATGAAGTAAAAACAAAAATGCAATGAAAAAATAGACATTCATAATTACAGCCAGAGATTTTAAACACCCTTCTCAATAATTGGCATGAGTAGACAAAATTTGATTAAGGGTCTTGAAGACATGAACACAATTAACCAGCCTTACCTAAGTGAGATTTGTAAAATACTCCACCCAACAACGACAAAATACATACTATTTTCAAGGTCATACAGGACATTTACCATGATGGACTATGTTCTGGGCCATAACAAGCTTCAATCAGTGTAAAGGGATTTAAGTCATATGTTGGTGACTATGGGACAACTGGAACTTTCACATGTTGCTAGTGGAAATGTAAAATGGTACAGCCCTTTTGAAAATAGTTTGGCAGTTTTCTTGAAAGGTTAAAGATACGCCTCCCAGATATGCATTCAAGAGAAATGAAAGCATCTACCCTTACCAATTCTTGTATATAAATGTTCATAGCACCTTTGTTTAAATAGACAAAAACTGGAAATAATGCAACTTTATATTAACAGATGAATGTATACACAAGTAGTGCACATACATACAAGGATTGCTACACAGAAAACAAGGGAACGAACTAGCAATACACACGACATGGATGCATCTCAAAATCATTACCTTAAGTGAAAGAAGCCAGACAAAAATGATTCTGTTTATACAAAACTCTAGAAAGTGCGAACTAATCTATAGTAACAGCAGATCAGTGGTTGCCTGAAGCCTGGAGAGGGCGGGGAGGGGTGGGTGGGAAGGGGACAAAAGGGCATAAGGAAGCTTTGGTGGGTAATAGATTGATCGTTATCTTGGTGGTGGTGATGGTTTCAGTGTGTACGTTTGGCAAAACTGATGGAAGTGTGCAGTTATTTAAACCTCATTAAAATTGTTGAAGCGTTATAACCACCAGGGGGCAGGAAGATCTCCCCCAAATAATCCCTGGTCTGTTTATTGAATGAGGAATGTAGAAATTTATGATTCTGGTTCAAAACCATCGTTCTTCTCAAATATTTTGTAACTAGAAATGCCTACTACATGGGTAAACCATTTCAATTTGAAATGCTTGATGTGGGGAACCCCAGGGTCTGTAAGCACCTATTAGCTCAATTCAAGTTCAGCTTTCACGTATGCATGGCAAAGAGTACCTTGAAAGAACCACATCTGCTTCTCTTCCTCCCTTGAGGAATATTTAAACTTGTTTCAGCTGCACATCACTGCATTCAGACTGAGGTTTATCAGAACCCAAAGTGTAAGTCAGGGTTGTGGGGCAGCTGGAGGAAGCTCCTAGGATCCGAGGACTGTAGCTTGAAAATCCATCAACTTTCTGTGTGACTTCAATCAAGTAGCTTAACCCCTCAATCCACCCTCAGTACCCTGTCTCAGCTTTCTAAAAATGAGGAGTGAGCTGTCCATGACATGAGTGCCGCTCAGAAAATCCGTACTGCCTGACAGTGCGGCCAGGGCCCATATCAGAAAGAGGGCACGTATGAGCCAGGTACAGAGGGAAGAGCTGCGGAGGGTGGGCATCAGGGGACAGGTGGCAGGCAGTCCAGAGAGCGGAGTCTTCTGAGTCAGGCATGCCTGGGACCTGTGGCATGTAAAACGGGGCCAGCTTCTCTCACCAGTCCAGTTCTGCTATCTCGAAGAGACTTACCTTTTCAGAAAAAGGCAGTGCTTGTGGGCAAATGAGCACCGGGCACCGGGCGGAAGGTGCTTCGCTCTGAGCGCACTTGGGAGCGATTAGCCGCCTTTTCGCCGTGACCTGCACCACGCAGGAGTGCCCCTTTTCCTTGGCACTGACTCCAGGACTCCAGACCCTTGGAAACTTGCGCTTTACTCTTTTATCGAGACCCTCATTCTTACCAAGAATATTGTTTGGCATGTATTTATGTCCTGTGACTTTAAAACTTTTCCTATAATGAGCATGATAATGATTAACATTTATTGAGCACTTAACACTAGCACTTAAAGTACCAGACTAGTTGTAATCCACTTCCCCATTTAAACTAAAAACTCTTGAGCACTGATTCCCAGATTAAATGACTTGTTCAAGATGACACAGTAAGTGGCAAGGCCAGGGTTGGTGCCCAGGCAGACTTGCTCCAGTGCCCGACCCTGAGGCCACGCTGCCCCAATAAAGCTGGAAATTTTCCTTTATCCAGGAATCCTTTGGGGGCTAGAGGGGATCAGCCCAGCTCAGAAGGACGAAGGGAGGTTACCGCGTTCCACCGGCCTTTGGAAAGAAGGCTCTGGAGACCTGAGAAGTGAATGGATTTTTGCGTAGGGTTTTAAAGGATGAGTGGGAGTTGTGTAGGTGTGAGGCAGGGGGCCCCGGGGCCTAGCAGTGTTAGTGCAGGCTCTGCGGCGCCGGGCGGGCCCGAACCATCCAGAGCCACGCCGCTGGGGAGGCTTGGGGAGCAGAGGAACGCGGTGCGGGCGCGTGGGGTGCGGGGGTGCCGGCCCGGGCCCTCTGCCAGCCTGGCCTCGCCCTGTCGACCGGCGCTTGGCCGGCGGGCCGCCACCATCCCTGAGACCTGAGCTCGCGCCCCGCCCAGGGCCCGGAGGGTCCCCGCCCGCGTTGGGCTCTCCGTGGACGCCACCCGGCCTGGGAGCACCCCCGCCCGGCCCGCCGCGGGCCTGCACGCCGCTCTGCTGGCAGCGGGAAGCGGCGCGGGATCAGGAGACTCTGCGCTTGGCTTGTTTTGCTCGCTTCCCGCCGCGAACCAGTTTCCAGCGCGCATCTGGCACAAGGCGGGGAAGGCAAGTGGGCGGCACTAGAGAAGCTTCAGAAGGTCTTTCTTTGACGTGTTATGCAAAGAGAGACCCTAACAGAATAAGGGACAGAAAGAAAAACTTTTTTTTTTCACATAATGGGAAATTGGGTCCAACCTCTTTTATGTATTCAGTGAATGTGTAATATACACAGCTGTGTGGCCGTGCTCTCTCTTCCTTGGGACTCAGTTTCCCCAGCTGTAAAACAGGGGCGGACTAAGTAAACACTGGGCTGAGCCCACAGCCTCAGGCTCATGGGGACAGATGTTGATACTCACTGGGCACAGGGTGGCGGGTCCCAGCCCCCAAGCTCAGGGGTGGGCGCATCCGCAGGACACGGGCGCCCCATGGGACTTGCAGCCGCCATCCGATTGAAGCCTGTGGATCAGACACTCACAGGTCACCCGATCCACAACCTGCCCACACCTGGGTTGGTTAGATAATGAAGCTTATTCATGGTGTCTTTCTGGGCTTTACAGAAGCATTTGAGGCCCTTAACACATAGACTTTTTGTACTCAGATTTGGCAGGTTGAGGAATCCCCTAAGAACCTAAGAGTCAGCCTGAAGAGGAGGGGGCAGGGTCCCTCTTGATGGCAGCCATGGTAACCCCCACCTGCACGCTGTCCCATGGTCACATGACCCGTTCCATCCCTGGGCCCTAAGCCTACTTTCTAACGGAGCCCTCACTGTCACAGACAGGAATGACTCAAGTCCTGGACAGCACCCAGGCCAGCTGGTCACCCACGTGGGGTAGGACTGCTGGGGGACAGCATGGTGTCCAGGGCAGCGGCCACCCAGCTGCTTGTTAACTTAAAAGGCCACTGCTGCCTCCAGAGAGGAACGCTCCTCTCCCTAGGATCTCCCAGTCTTTCCATGGATGAAGAGCTCTATTTAAATTTTTTAAATAAAGATAAAAAATCACAAATTGGCCCTGTGCCCAAGACACATACAATAATAGCTGCACTTCCAGTAACCGCTGATAAAGAAAAATGAAACCCCTAAAAGGCTGCTCTGAGTTCAGCAGTGCTGTTAAATGATGTTGTATCGTATGCATCACAAACATCTACACACATTTGAAAAAGAGCACTAAAGACTATATAGGTTCTTACAGGTTCTGGGAGCATAGACAGACAGTCAGCTCCGCTCCCCAGGGCCCTTGTTGGTAGGGGGCGCATAGGTTCCTGAAACCAGAGAGCACCCCCACTCCCCAGCAGGTCTGGCCTCAGCAGTGTGCACACAGGCTCACACAGTCCTGCTTCACTTTGGCTAGAACTGGCACTAGAGGATCGGGCTCTAAGGTTTGTGGTGTCTATGTGATTTCTGAGATCCATGAGCCCCTAGATCTCAATGGTGATGAAGCTGCTCACCCTCAGCCATCTTTCTACCAAGGGTGCAATTTCTCTGGAGCCTGAAAGTCCTGAGCTCTGGAGCTAGTAGCTCACTTGGTTCCAGAGGTGGACACAAAGGGGTCTGGCTGCAATCTAGAACCAGGCCCTGGGGACATGACCATGTGGAGGTGGGGGTGTTCTGACTGCTTGCTTATGAGCCTTAAAGCAGAAATCACAGGCTGGCTTGGCACCTTCCTCCTTCAGGACCTGAAGTGTACAATTCTTCACTAAATAATAAGCAAGCCTAACCTCCAAAGACTGATCAGAGAAGGGAGGCGTGTGGACCTACACGATGTTGCTAGGTGAGGTTATCTTCCAGGAAAGGAGCTCGCAGGTACTGGTGAAACTTCCTGAGGGTATGGGCCCTGGTTCTTTCTCTCTGTGTGCTTCCCTGAGAAGGAGAAATTGTCCCATGATGGACTTAGGGTGTCCAGAATGCTGCCAGACAATGGTTCCATGATTGCTTAAACTCTAGTCTGTCCAAGTAATTTAGTAGAGTATTAGCTTAAGAGGGGAAAATCCAAGAGACCCCAGAAAAACTGATCAGAGTTTCACCCACTCCTGATAAATGTCCTGGCAAACTAAGAGTAGAAGGGAACTTCCTTAATGAGATAAATGGTACTGATCAGAGTAAACTTGGGACTTAATGGTGAAACCATACAAACATTCCTTCCGTTCAAGGATGGAACACGGCCTGCATGACTGCTCTTCAGTCATTCGGTTCTGCCCTGAGGGTCGACATAGCACAGCAAGACAAGAGGAGGGACAGAAAGGAACCGAGCAGCCTTCATTTATAGGGGACATGACTGTCCACCTAGGTGAGCCAAGGGGATCAATAGACAGACTCTTAAAGCAAATATAAGAGGTTTGAGGTGGCCAGATATAGGTGACCCCATAATAAATCATTGGGTGGCCTGTACCCCAGAATGGAAAGTTAAAAAAAGTAACATAAGAGATTCCAGCCACAAGAGTAACACAAATTATAAAAAGCACAGGAACACAGGTAACAAAAAATGTGCAAGAATTTTGAGGGGAAAACAGTGTATCTCTCCTGAAGGACATAATCACCTTTATCAGATGAAGACACATTACCTTCACGCATGGGAATACTTGGTAGGCAGTATTGTACGGGGATCTGGAGCTTGGAGAGAGAGAGAGAGATGATAAATGGATGTGGGAGTTGTTGGCACAGGTCTGAGTGATTTCTTCAAGGAGACATATGGACATGGCAGGAAGAGAAGATAGCCCCAGATGGCGCTGAAGGTCACCAAGCCAGAGAAATATGCGTGAGGCCAGGATGGCGTGAGGTCACAGAAGCCCAGGAAAGAAGCAGTGTCAAGGGGGTGGAGGCCCAACGGTATCAAATACTGGGAGAGGGAGATGTTGGGGAAGATAAGGGTTGATTGGGGTCCATTATGTTTGGTAAGAAGGAGTTAATTAGTGACCTGGGAAGAAGCAGACTTTCATAGAATGGTGGGGTCAGAAGACAGAGTGCAGCGATTTGAAAAAGAAAAGGAGTTTTTCAGAGGGTAAATATGGCAGATTAAACATACCTATCTACTTTAGTGCTTTCTTGAAACCACATTCAAATGATAGTAAAGGTTGTTTTTTAAAGGCATAAACCTACAAGGACAGGAGAAATGGGAGAAAAAAGCAACAAGTTGTTGGAAGTTGGAAATCAGATGGAGGGTTGTAACTGGTTTTTAAGACCAAAACAGCCCCCTGGATCCTGAGGAGGCATTAGGGAAAGCCTAGAACCAAACCCAACTATAACCCAGAATCCTCCAAAGGCTCAGGGATTGACCCCATGGAGCTCTAGAGTTGGGGCTGAAGAAGGAGTCTAAAACAAGAATGGTTGGAAGAATTGTTTGACAGGGAGAAAGATCTCCTAAATTCCCTGGAAAGAGTGAAATCGAATCCCTCCCCCAGTTCCCAGGCCCAGGGCTCCAAACCTGAGCCTGGACCTGGTGAGGAGGGGAGGGACATGCCACCAAACACAGAGGTGGCCAGGAGTGTTGACTGCTGGAAGCTCTCTCCCTGGGCTCCCACAAGCCCACAAGGTAGGCCATCAGCCTTTCTCCTTAAGGCTGGAGAGTGGAAGAGGCAGCTTTGGGGAATCTGGGCAAGAAGACCTACGGATACTGATATCAGAGATTCCTTCACTGAACAGCCCTTTCAGATCACCCTACGGTGATGCCAGGAAAGCCCACCCTTGCACTCAGAACTTCCAAGCAGCCTTTAGACCCTACTTTATTTATTTATTTTATTCAGGTATCATTGATATACACTCTTATGAAGGTTTCACAAGAAAAACAATGTGGTTATTACATTCACTCTTATTATTGAGTCCCCCGCATACCCCATTGCAGTCACTGTCCATCAGTGTAATAAGATGCCACAGAGTCCCTATTTGTCTTCTCTGAGCTACACTGTCTTCCCGGTGACTCCACACACACCACGTGCACCAGTCATGATACCCTGCAATCCCCTTCTCCCTCCCTCCTTACCTGCCCATCTCCACCCCACCCCTTTGGTAACCTCTAGTCCCTTCTTGGAGTCTGTGAGTCTGCTGCTATTTTGTTCCTTCAGTTTTGCTTCGTTGTTATACTCCACAAATGAGGGAAATCATTTGGTATTTGTCTTTCTCTGCCTGACTTACTTCACAGAGCATAATACCCTCTAGCTCCATCCATGTTGTTGCAAATGGTAGGATTTGTTTCTTTCTTATGGCTGAATAATATTCCATTGTGTATATGTACCACAACTTTATCCATTCATCCACTGATGGACACTTAGGTTGCTTCCATTTCTTGGCTATTGTAAATAGTGCTGTACTAAACAGGGGTGCATATGCCTTTTTGAATCTGAGAAGTTGTTTTCTTTGGGTAAATTCCTAGGAGTGGAATTCCTGGGTCAAATGGTATTTCTATTTTTAGTTTTTTGAGGAACCCCCCATATTGCTTTCCACAGTGGTTGAACTAGTTTGCATTCCCACCAGCAGTGTAGGAGGGTCCCCCTTTCTCCACATCCTCACCAACATTTGTTGTTCCTAGTCTTTTCTGTGTTGGCCATCCTAACTGGTGTGAGGTGATATCTCATTGTGGTTTTAATTTGCATTTCCCTGATGACTAGTGATGTGGAGCATCTTTTCATGTGCCTGTGGACCATCTGAATTTCTTTTTGGAGAAGTGTCTCTTCATATTCTCCACCCATTTTTTAATTGGGTCATTTGCTTTTTGGGTGTTGAGGCATGTGAGTTCTTTGTATATTTTGGATGTTAACCCCTTGTCATATATGTCATTTACAAATATATTCTCCCATACTGTAGGATGCCTTTTTGCTCTGCTGATGGTATCCTTTGCTGTACAGAAGCCTTTTAGCTTCATGTAGTCCGATTTGTTCATTTTTTATTTTGTTTCCCTTGCCTGAGGAGATGCCTTCAGGAAAAAGTTGCTCATGTTTATATTCAGGAGATTTTTGCCTATGTTATTATAAGAGTTTTATGGTTTCATGACTTACATTCAGATCTTTGATCCATTTCAAGTTTACTTTTGTTTATGGGGTTAGACAATAATCTGGTTTCATTCTCATTGCATGTAGCTGTCCAGTTTTACCAACACTAGTTGTTGAAAAGGCCATCATTTCCCCATTGTATATCCATGGCTCCTTTATCGTATATTAATTGATCATATATGCTTGGGTTTATATCTGGACTCTCTAGTCTGTTCCTGTGCCAGTACCAAATTGTCTTGATTACTGTGGCTTTGTAGTAGAGCTTGAAGTTGGGGAGCATAATCCCCCCAGCTTTATTCTTCCTTCTCAGGATTGCTTTGGCTATTTGGGGTCTTTTGTGGTTCCATATGAATTTTAGAACTAATTGCTTTAGTTCACTGAAGAATGCTGTTGGTATTTTGATAGGGATTGCACTGAATCTGTAGATTGTTTTAGGCAGGATGGCCATTTTGACAGTATTAATTCTTCCTATCCATGAGCATGGGATGTGATTCCATTTATTGGTATCTTCTTTAATTTCTCTTAAGAGTGTCTTGTAGTTTTCAGAGTATAAGTCTTTCATTTCCTTTGTTAGGTATTCCTAGGTATTTTATTCTTTTTGATGGAATTGTGAATGGAATTGTTTTCCTGATTTCTGTTTTTGCTAGTTCATCATTAGTGTATAGGAATACAAAAGATTTCTGTGTATTAATTTTGTATCCTGCAACTTTGCTGAATTCAGATATTAGATCTAGTAGTTTTGGAGTGGATTCTTTAGGGTTTAGACCCTACTTTAAATAGGAATTGTCACACAAAGAAAACTTCTGGTTCAGATTAATTCAACCAAACATTTAAAGAATAAAATAATACCAGTCCTACATAAACTCAGAAAATAGAGGAGGGAAAATTTCCCAACTCATTCTATGAGGCCAGCATTACCCTAATACCAAAATTAGACAAATACATTACACAACAAGAAAACTGAAGACCAGTAAGTCTTAGGAACAAAGACACAAAAATCTTTGGCAAAATGTTAGAAGGTTGAATGGAGCAAAATATATTTTTATATAAAACATTAAAAATACACCATGACCAAGTGGGATTCATCCTAGGAATGCAAAGTTGGTTACATTAGAAAATCAATTTATGTTATTCACCATATTAACAGAATTTTAAAAAACCCATATGGTCATTTCAACAGAACAGATAAAAGATTTGACAAAATTTGGCAATGTTCAACAATGGTTCATGATAAAGTCTCTCAGAAAATCAGAAATAGGTGGACTGTTTTTCAACCTGATAAAGACCATCTTGAAAAATCTGCAACAAATGCATATTTAGTGATGAAAGACAGGATGCTTTCTCTTTAAGGAAATAAAGCAAGAATATTCTCTCTTACTGCATCTGTTCAACATTGATTGGACCTGAGGTCCTAGCTAGCGTGTAAGGCAAAGGAAAGAAATAAAAGGTGACCAGAATGAAAAGGAAAAAAGTAAAGTGGACTTTATTCATAGATGATAGGATTGATACATATAAAATCCTAAGAAATCTATGAAAAATTACTAGAACTAGTGAGCTTAGCAAGATCATACAAGATCAATATACAAAAATTAATTATATTTCCATATATATAGCACCAAACATTTAAAAATTAAAATTAAAAACTATCATTTGTGATAGCATAGAAAAGGAAGAAAACTAAAAGCATGGATAAGATATGTATCTAGAAAACAAACTGGCTAAGATAAATTAAAGAGAAGAAACAAATAGATATACCACAGTTAAAGATTAGAAGACTCGATATTGTTAACAGTCAGTTCTCTTAAAATTGATCTATAGATGCAATGCAATCCCAATCATAGACCCATCAGCTGGTTTGCTGAAGTTGATAAAAAATTTATATGAAAATGGAAAGAACCTAGAAATGTCATAACAATTTTGAAAAAGAAGAAAAAAGGAGTCTTACAATATCTGACTTCAAGACTTATTATAAAGGTGCAATAATCAAAAGTGTGGTGTTGGCAAAAGAAGTCACCTGGATCAATAGTATATGAAAGAGAATCCAGAAGTAGACCTACACACATATGGTCAACTGATTTTTGACAAAGGCTCCAAGATAATTCAACGAGGAAAAGGACAGGCTTATTGATATGTAGTGCTGGAAACTTTGGGCATCCATATGGGGAAAAAAATCTTGACCTTACTTTAGGCTACACACGGAAGTTAACTCAAAATGGATCATAAACTTAAATATAAAAGTTAGATCAGTAACATTTCTAGAAGGTAATATAGAAAATAATCTTCAAGACCTTGGGGTAAGCAAAGGCTGATGTGTCTGAGAAACATGGAAGCCACAGATCATAAAAAGAAACATTGGTAAACCGGTTTTCATGAAAATAAAATCTTCCGTTTTTCAAAAGATAGCATTAAGAAAACAAAAAGACAAGCCACAGACTGGGAGAAAATATTCACAGCACCTACGTCTAACAAAGGTCTTGTTGTCCAACTTGGGACATATATTCTTCTGAATATACAGTATGTAAGTTGCTTCTCATTAATTGTGGATTCCCTATTCCAAATTCACCTACTCACTAAAATCTATTTGTAACTCCAAATTCAACACTCATGGATTTTTGCAGTCATTTGTGGACATGTGCAGATTAATTAAGAAGTTGAGTTGCCCGGTGGGCTTGTTCTGGCTGACGTTGAACAAGGTGACACCTTCAGATTCCACCCCGCGTACTGAAACCAAATGTCCTTTCTGTGGTCTATGTGGTTCCATGTGTTTTGAATTTTTCTGCTTTTTTTTAGTGATTTTGCTTTCAAAAATGGTGCCCAAGCATAGTGCTGGGTAGTGTTACCAAGAAAAAAGCTGTAATGTGCCTTTTGGAGAAAACACATGTGTTAGATAAGCTTCAGGAGTGAATTATATTGCCGTTGGCCATGAGTTCAATGTTAATGAATCAACAAAATATATTAAATAGGTGCCTTTAAACAGAAAAACAGATATTTATTTGTCAGCTGATGAAAATGTTGTAATTATAGACTCATATAATCTAATCCTGTCTTTAGGAGCAGCAGTTTAGTATTTGCTAAGTCAGTGTTTGTGGACTTTATAAACATAACTACTGTAAATAATGAGAATCAAATATATATCCAATACACACGTGCACAAATACACATATATATAGAGAGAGAGCCCAATAGAAAATGTACAAAAGATTTCAAGAGAAGACATACAAATGGCCAACAAGCACATGAAAAGTCTGACATCATTAGTTCTTAGGGAAATGCTTATTAAAATCTCAATGGAATACCATTACACACCCACAAGAATGGCTAAAATTGAAAAAAACTGACAATATCAAGTATTGGTGAGGATATAGAGGAACTGAAAGTCTTACGCATTTCTATGAGAGTGTAAAATGGTACAGTCACTTTGGAAAGAAAAATGGTTTTTCTATAAACTTGAATATTCACTGACCACATGAGTTAGCCATTCAACAACTAGGTTTTTACCCAAGACTAAAGAAAACATATGTTTACACAAAGACAAAGCTTCATTCATATCTCAAAAAACCCAAATGTCATCAACAGAAGAATAGGTAAATAAACTGAATATTCATTAAATGGAATAATAGGAAAAACGACAATAAAAAGGAACAAATTGCTGAAAACTCAACAACATGGATGAATTTCAGGCACATCGTGCTGAGCAAAAGAAGCCAGGCACAAAAGAGTACATTCTGTAATATTTCATTTATATGAAACTCTAGATATGACAAATCAAATCTGTAGTGACAGAAAGCAGGTTAGTGGTTACCTGGGATTAATGGATGGGAGAGATGGAGATTGATTGGAAGGGGCACAGGAAATTTTTTTATGTGATGAAAATGTTCTGTATTTTGATTGTGGTGATTGTTACATAGATGTATATATTGGTCAAACTTATCAAAATGTATGTGTAAAATGTTTGTATTTTATTATATACAAATTATGCCTTAAAAAAGTTGGTTTAAAATATGAGCTAACAAACATGTCAAGTTCCTCTAATATTAAACAGAGAGGCCAAACAAACAGAAAAGACAACTTGAAAGAAAAAGAGATTATAAAGGGAGAAGAAAGCACACATGATTATTAATATCCTCAGAGGAAAAAAAGAAGATAATAGTTCCATGAAGCAAAAGAGAGATGCCTTTAAAAGGAAAATCAGAGCACAGAAGAAACCTCGTTTAAAAAAAGCAATAGTAGAAATGAAAAAGTCAGTAGAAAGAAGTATTGGAGGATAAATGCAAGGGACCTCCCAGAAAGTAGAGCAAAATGACAGACATGGAAAACAGGAAAGCAAAGATGCTTAGAGAACCAGTGTAGAAAATCTTAACACCCAAATAATAGAAGTGCTAAAAAAAAAAAAGTACAGAGGAGAGGAAACTATCAAAGAAATAGCAACTCTGAAATCTTGAATGCAGTAGAGCATTGCACACATAATAATTTTAACATATAGAAGGAAAATTACTTTTGGTCCAGTTCTATACCCAGCTCAACTATGAGTTGAGTGTGCAGGTAGAATAAAGACATTTTCAAAGAGGAGCAGGCTATAAACCAATCACCTCAATTCCAATTAAACTATTTACTAGGAAGTTAGTAAAGCATGTGCTCCCCTAAATGAAGAAGCAAACCAAACAAGGGACAAGGACTGAACAGACTGCAGGAAACCAGAAAGCTACACAGGAGAGAGACAGGAACATGTAGGGTGATGATGAGGGGACAGCTGGGCACCTGGCGTTGAAGCCGCCCAGTGCAGATCAAAAGGCTCTGTGAGAGACAACTTCAGGAAGAGGATACTGGATAGAACACCAGGCATGTCTGACAATCTTGAGAGCTTTAGAGAGCTGCCACAGTATTCTGGTGAATTAATGAAAAGTGAATAGAAACAATAAGCCCCTTCCCCCTAAAAATAAACACAAAGCAAAAAACCACAGACAAGGCTTTGAGATTCAAGATGGCAGCATGAGAGGTGAGACAGAGAACTCCTCCCAAAAACACAGATAGTGCAAAAATATAGTTAATACAACTAACCCTAAAACTAAAACAGCAACAGGAAAGAAGGCTGTACCAGACTGCATACAGACCTCATGAACAGAGCAGACCTCAAAAATAGGGTAATGTACCAAAGCCTTGATCTA
Source organism: Smutsia gigantea (assembly GCA_032199065.1). Classification (NCBI taxonomy): domain Eukaryota; kingdom Metazoa; phylum Chordata; class Mammalia; order Pholidota; family Manidae; genus Smutsia; species Smutsia gigantea. Next base: position 101,566 of record JAVSCE010009536.1, read on the forward strand.
GTGGGACCCAGGCCCTTCCCCCACCCTAGCTCATGGGCAGGAGGAAGAGAAATGGAACAGGGAGGGGTGGAAGGCTGGGAATGCTGAACACCTAGCCCTGGAGATTTGCTTTGCAAGCAGAAACCTACACTGTGTGGTGCTCTGGAGGATGGGGAGTTGGGACAGGTGGAGTGCTTGAGAAACAGATCCCAGCCATTTGTGGAGGATGGGATCCACAGCTGGCTGCTCTGGGACAAGGGAAAGGCAGGAGGTCTGAGAGGCTTCCTAGCAGCGAGAGGCCTGCTGAAGGGGCGGGGTTTTCATGGAGCCTGCTGTGCGGGAGAAGGGATAGGGGGACAAGGTTGTCTGGGCGTGCTCTGCCCAGCAGATTGGGAACTTTGAGGAGCTTCAGGAGCTCCATCCCCCTGGCTGGCTACTCAGCTCCTAGGCCTCCCACTGTGATTCACAGCCTGCTGCGCCTGCCTCCTGGCGTCAGAGGGAGGCCCCGCCTACAACAGCTAGAAATGCAAAGCACAGAGGCTTACACCTGTGTGCTCAGCCCACTGGCTCTGATACTAGAGACAGGCGGGGCAGACAGGAATCAGGAAACAGATCGTTCCTTCCCACAGGTACCAGCTCTGCTCCCCTACGACCCCCAACCTAACTCTAGGGGCTGAGCAGCTCCAGAGACTGGAGCTCCTGGGCACTAGAGGGCACCACACAGAAATATGAAATGTCAAAAGAACATGGTTCAGACCAAAATCTCACAAACCCCAGAAAAAGGGCCAAATGAAACTGAACTCACCCATCTTCCTGAAAGAGAGTTAAAAATAAAAATCATAAACATGCTTATGGAAGTACAGAAAAATATTCAATAACTCAGGAACAAATTTAAGACGGAGATTCAATCATTAAGAAATTCCATATCTGAAATGAAACATACAATGGAGGGATTTAAAAGCAGATTACATGTAGTAGAAGAGATGGTAAATGGAATAGAATTTAGAGAAGAGGAATACAAAGAAGCGAGGCACAGAGAGAAAAAAGAATCTCTAAGAATGAAAGAATATTGAGAGAACTGTGTGACCAATCCAAAAGGAACAATATTCACATTATAGGGGTATCAGAAGAAGAAGAGAAAGAAAAAGGTATAGAAATTGTCATAGAGGAGGTAATTGCTGGAAAATTCCCCAATCTAGGGAAGGAGATAGTCTCTCAAGCCATGGAATGCACAGATCTCCCAACACAAGGGACCCAAGGAAGACAACACCAAGACATATAATATTTAAAATGGCAAAAATCAAGGATAAAGACAAACTTTTAAAAGCAGCTAGAGAGAGAAAAAAGATCACATACAAAGGAAAACCCATCAGGCTATCATCAGATTTCTCAACAGAAGCCTACAGGCCAGAAGGAAGTGGCATGATATATTTAATACAATGAAGCAGAAGACCATTGATCCAAGAATACTCTACCTGGCAAGTTTATCATTTAAATTCAAAGGAGGGATTAAACAATTTTCAGATAAGCAAAAGCTGAGAGAATTTACCTACCACAAATCACCTCAACAGTGATTTTTGGAGGGACTCCTATAGATGGAAGTATTCCTAAGGCTAAATAGATGTCACCCAAGGGATAGACAAAGAGTACAGAATATGATTTATAACATACAAAGAATGGAGGAGGAAGAAAAAGGAGGGAAAAAAAAGAACCTTTAGGTTGTGTTTGTAATAGCATATGAAGTGAGTTAAATTAGACTGTTAGATAGTAAGGGAATTACCCTTGAATCTTTGGTAACCACAAATCTAAAGCCTGCAATGGCAATAAGTACATACCTATCTATAATCACCCTAAATGTAAATAATCTGAATACACCAGTCAAAAGACATACAGTCATTGAATGGATAAAAAAACAAGACCCATTGAATGGGTAAAAAACAAGACATTACATAATGATAAAGGGGTCAGTCCAAAAAGAGGATATAACCATTATAAATATCTATGCACCCAACACAGGATCACCTACATTTGTGAAACAAATACTAACAGAATTAAAGGGGGAAATAGAATGCAATGCATTCATTTTAGGAGACTTCAACACACCACTCGGTCCAAAGGACAGATCAACCAGACAGAAAATAAGTAGAGACAGAGGCACTGAACAACGTATTAGAACAGATGGACCTAACAGACATCTCCAGAACACTCCATCCAAAAGCAACAGGATACACATTCTTCTCAAGCACACAGAACATTTTCAAGAATAGATCATATACTGGGCCACAATAAGAACCTCAGTAAATTCAAAAAATTCAAAAAGATTGTAATTGTACCAACCAGCTTCTCAGATCACAAAGGTATGAAACTAGAAATAAATTACTCAAAGAAAATGAAAAAGCCCACAAACACATGGAGGCTTAATAACATGCTCCTAAATAATCAAAGGATCAATGACCAAATAAAAACAGAGATCAAGCAATATATGGAGACAAATGACAACAATTATTCAATACCACAAAATCTGTGGGATGAGCAAAGGCCATGCTAAGAGGGAAATATATTGCAATACAGGCCTACCTCAGGAAAGAAGAACAATCCCATATGAACAGTCTAAACTCACAATTAACGAAACTAGAAAAAGAAGAACAAATGAGGCCCAAAGTCAGTAGAGGAGGGACATAATAAAAATTAAAGCAGAAATAAATAAAATTGAGAAGACTAAAACAATAGAAAGAATCAATGAAAGCAGGAGCTGGTGCTTTGAGAAAATAAATAAAATAGAAGAACCCCTAGCCAGACTCATCAAAAAAAAAAAGTCTATTCACATAAACGGAATCAGAAATGAGGAAGGAAAAATCACTACGGACACCACAGAAATACAAAGAATTGTGAGAGAACAATATGGAAAATTATATGGGAACAAACTGGATAACCTAGAAGAAATGGACAACTTTCTAGAAAAATACAACCTTCCAAGGCTGACCCAGGAAGAAACAGAAAATCTGAATAGACCAATTACCAGCAAGGAAATTGAATTGGTAATGAAAAAACTACCTGAAAACAAAACCCATGGACCAGCTGGTTTCACTGCTGAATTTTATCAAACATTTAGTGAAGACCTAATACCCATCCTCCTTAAAGTTTTCCAAAAAGTAGAAGAGGAGTGAATACTCCCTAACTCATTCTATGAGGCCAATATCACTCTAATACCAAAACCAGGCAAAGACACCACAAAAAAAAAGAAAATTACAGACCAATATCCCTGATGAACATACATGCAAAAATACTCAACAAAATATTAGCAAACTGAATTCAAGAATACATCAAAAAGATCATCCATCATGATCAAGTGGGATTCATCTCAGGGATGCAAGGATGCTACAACATTCGAAAACCCATCAATATCATCCACTACATCAACAAAAGAAGGACAAAAAACACATGATCATCTCCATAGATGCTGAAAAAGCATTTGACAAAATTCAACATCCATACATGATAAAAACTTTCAACAAAATGGGTATAGAGGGCAAGTACCTCAACATAATAAAGGCCATATATGACAAACCCACAGCCAACATTATACTTAACAGTGAGAAGCTGAAAACCTTTCCTTTAAGATCAGGAACAAGACAAGGATGCCCACTCTCCCCACTTTTATTCAACATAGTTCTAGAGATCCTAGCCACAGCAATTAGAGAGCACAAAGAAATAAAAGGTATCCAGATTGGCAAGGAAGAAGTCAAACTGTCCCTGTTTGCAGATGACATGATATTGTACATAAAAAACCCTAAGGAATCCACTCCAAAACTACTAGAACTAATATCTGAATTCAGTATAGTTGCAGGATACAAAATTAATACACAAAAATCTGTTGCATTCCTATACACTAACAATGAACTAACAGAAAGAGAAATCAGGAAATAATTCCATTCACAGTTGCATCAAAAAGAATAAAATACCTAGGAATAAACCTAACCAAGAAAGTGAAAGACTTATTCTCTGAAAACTACAAGACACTCATGAGAGAAATTAAAGAAGATAGCAATAAATGGAAACACATTTTGTGCTCATGGATAGGAAGAATTAATATTGTCATAATGGCCATCCTGCCTAAAGCAATCTACAGATTCAATGCAATCGCTATCAAAATACCAACAGCATTCTTCAATGAACTAGAGCAAATAGTTCTAAAATTCATATGGAACCACCAAAGACCCTGTATAGCCAAAGCAATCCTGAGAAGGAAGAATAAAGTCGGGGGAATTACACTCCCTGACTTCAAACTCTACTACAAAGCCACAGTAATCAAGACAATTTGGTACTGGCACAAGAACAGGCTCATAGACCAATGGAACAGACTAGAGAGCCCAGATATAAACCCAAGCATATATGGTCAATTAATATACGATAGAGGAGCCATGGATATACAATGGGGAAATGACAGCCTCTTCAACAGCTGGTGTTGGCAAAACTGGACAGCTACATATAAGAGAATGAAACCGGATTATTGCCTAAGCCCATACACAAAAGTAAACTTGAAATGGATCAAAGACCTGAATCCTGCTGGTCACCCACTGGGAGGCCCAGCCAAGTGCTGCACACCCCAAGCAGGGGTCCCCTCCTCGGCACAATTGGCACTGGGGTCCAGACAAGTCATGAAACCATAAAACTTTTAGAAGATAACATAGGCAAAAATCTCTTGGACATAAACATGATCAACTTCTTCATGAGCATATCTCCCCGGGCAAGGGAAACAAAAGCAAAAATGAACAGGTGGGACTATATCAAACTAAAAACTTCTGTACAGCAAAGGACACCTTCAGTAGAACAAAAAGGCATCCTACAGTATGGGAGAATATATTCATAAATGACATATCCGATAAGGGGTTGACATCCACATTATATAAAGAGCTCACACACCTCAACAAACAAAAAGCAAATAATCCAATTAAGAAATGGGCAGAGGAGCTGAACAGACACTTCTCAAAAGAAGAAATTCAGATGGCCAACAGGCACATGAAAAGATGCTCCACATCACTAATCATCAGAAAAATGCAAATTAAAACCACAATGAGATATCACCTCACACCAGTGAGGATGGCCACCATCCAAAAGACAAACAACAATAAATGTTGGTGAGGATGTGGAGAAAGGGGAACCCTCCTACACTGCTGGTGGGAATGTAAATTAGCTCAACCATTGTGGAAAGCAGTATGGAGGTTCGTCAAAAACTTCAAAATACAAATACCATTTGACCCAGGAATCCCACTCCTAGGAATTTACCCTACAAATGCAGGACCCCAGTTTGGAAAAGATATATGCACCCCTATGTTTATCACAGCACTGTTCACAATAGCCAAGAAATGGAAGCAACCTAAGTGTCCATCAGTAGATGAATGGATAAAGAAGAAGTGGTACATAATATACACAATGGAATATTATTCAGCCATAAGAAGAAAACAAATCCTACCATTTGCAACAACATGGATTGAGCTAGAGGGTATTATGCTCAGTGAAATAAGCCAGGCAGAGAAAAACAAGTATCAAATGATTTCACTCATCTGTGGAGTGTAAGAACAAAGCAAAAACTGAAGGAACAAAACAGCAGCAGACTCACAGAACCGAAGAATGGACTAACAGTTACCAAAGGGAAAGGGACTGGGGAGGATGGGTGGGAAGGGGGGGATAAGGGGGGAAAAGGTGTATTACGATTAGCACACATAGTGTAGGGGGTGGGCACGGGGAAGGCAGTATAACAGAGGAGACAAGTAGTGATTCTATAGCATCTCACTATGCTGATGGACAGTGACTGTAATGGGGTATGTGGCGGGGACTTGATAATAGTGGGAGTCTAGTAACCATAATGTTGCTCATGTAATTGTACATTAATATTACCAAAATAAAATTAATTAAAAAAAATTTAAAGCCACTGACAATTATTATCACTATTGAAAATAAACAAAAATGGTAAGAGAGGAAAAGTAGTCCCACCATACTGAGTGGCTCAGGTCTGAATGCATGTGTGGCCGCCCCTCAGAAATCTATGAAGTGTGATGGAAAGATTTGGGTTTGGTTTGGTTTGATTTGGGTTGTTCATTTCTTGTAATTTGGTTTTGGCTTGTTTCTGTGTTGCTCTGTTTTGGTTCCTGTTGACATCTTAAAAGAGGCAGCAACTTGGACATGTGCTGTGAGGGAAGCCCCAGCAAGGAGCAGGGCGGCTACTGATGGCTGGGGGCTGGGAGGCATATTGCAAGGGGCCGTGAGGTCGGGAGTGCGGCAGAGCACTGGCCCCAGGCAGGTGCAGGGCTCCATGTCACCTGGAGGAAGGAGGCAGGCTTGTGGAGTGGGAGGAGCCGGGCAGCAGGAAGGTGCCCAGGAAGGACAGGTGTGGGGAAGTTCCTCTGATGGGCAGCTGCTGCTGCTTTCCTCTTCCTCTTCTTTTTGAAATTTTTAGAAGTAGGTGGTAGGAGGTGACCAATAAGGGTTTGAGGAAAGCTGTGACCTTCAAATTGCATTTCAGGCCATGGTGAGCCTCCATCGCTGGCTGGGGCACCAGCTCTGAGCCTCAGAGTGTTCGTAGCCCCCCAAGTAGGAGGACAGAAAGAGCCATTTCTCCTTGAGCAGGGGAGAAGGGAGGGCCCGCAGTGCCCACCCTCTGGGCAGGTGGCAGAAGAGGGGTCTCGCACGTGGTCTCTCACCCAAGTGCTGCTGGTGTGGAGACTCCGGGGGAAGCAAGGACACATCTGCTGGTGTGGTCGTGCCCAAGAAAGGAAGGAGTCAGTCTGTCCACACTTGTCAGCGCATCTCTCCCAGCTGCCTGACAACGTGCAGACCCTGACAGCTTCGGCCGCTGTCCGTATCTGTTCTTCCTCACAGCTGTCTGGGAAATAACTCACCTGGGCCCAAATTGCCCAAAGAGAATGAAGCTTGCTTAAGCAGCCTGGGGCTTCTTACTGCTCCTCAAGATTGGGTGGGGGGTCTGTTCTCCCACCCCAGCAGGAACAACATTCTCATTGAGAGAAAAGTTTTGGAATAGGAAAGAGTGAGATTATTTATCTGAAACACCACCACTGAAGCCTTCCTTGCAGACTCGCTAGGGTCTTCTGCTACAATGCAAGCCCTTTCTGAGGTGAGTGAGGGCAGCTAAGAACCTGTATCCATCGGGTATGGGGGCTGGGGGCAGTTGGGGAGACAAGCGCTCAAGGTGGGCAGGCGCCCATCGGGACCGCCTGGTCTATGTGACACTCCTGCAAGAATGGCTCCATCCCTGCCTGAATTCCAGGCCAGCCAGCCCTGGTTCAAGGCCTGGCTCAGCCACTTAGCAGTGGCCTCAGATGGGCAATATTCAGTGTCCGAGAACCTGCTAACCCATCCGCACAGTAGTAACAGCATCTACTTAGCAGGATTGTCGTGAGGTGACAGCAAAGAACGTGCGGGGAGCCCTTAGCTTCATCGCACTGAGAATGCCCACCAGCCATGGGGACCCTCGTGCGTAACAAAGCAGGGAACGAAGCTGAGGAGATGGGGCGGGGCGGGAGGGGTGCGCACAGCTTCCTCTACCCCTCCGTCGCCCTTGGCTCCTGCCTCCCTGCTGGTGAGGCCAGAAACCCCCCTCCTTCCATTACAGGGTAAAGAGGCCCCTTTGGGGGAGACCCCAAAAGGGTTGAGCATCCTTCGCCTGTTGGCACCAGGGCCAGAAAGCTGCCCAACTCAGTAAGTGAGGTGAAGGGCAGGGCTGCCCTATGGGAGCACTTGGCTGACAAGGCAGCTGTCTCAGCATGCATTCCCGTCATTGTTTGCCCAAGGCAGCGGCCAGGCTGAGACCGGAGGCCCAGCCCTGCTTTTGGAAGTGAGAGGTCTGTGGAAATATGCTGTCTGTCCACCTGCACCTTCCCTGCTGGTCACCCCTTTCTGGCCTGGGTGATAGGACTGAGTCATAGGAGGGCCCCTCCGGGCCAGTTCACCTTCTCCTTCCTCTGCACTTCCCATCCTGGGGGCTCCTCCATCCTTCCGGCTCACTGTCCTGCTGGCGGGTGTGTGGGTGAGCATGTGCAGAAAACCAGTCCCGTCATCTGTCAGGGAGGTGGTGGGGTGTGGGGGTGCTTGCAGGCTTAAGGAGCAGAGGCTGGGGGTGTGGAGAGTCAGGATACCCAGGAGCGGGAGCCGGCTGGGCTTGGGGACAGTGCCCTGGAGGATGGGGCATGCCGGCTGGGCAGGGTTTAGGCTGGTGGATGACATGGTCACTGTCATATTGTCATCACCATCATCGTCACTGACGTGCACAGTACAATTATGAAGCATGTGCTGGGTGGTTTGTGCTCATGCTTGGGGACAGCAGGGACCCTCACTCATGGGGAGGGCATTTTTCGCCCTGGCTGTGTCATCAGTGCACGTCGCTAATTCAGACCCTCTGTCTGCACTGCCTCAATGCAAGCATCAGAAAACAGAGGAGTATCTTAAAAGAGGATGGTTATAATGCCCACTAGGTCATCCATGTTGTCACAAATGGCAGGACGTCCTTTTTTATGGCTGACTAGTATTCTACTGCACATATATACACCACATTTTCTTTATGCATTCATCAGTGGACACGTGGTTGTTCCCATGTCTTGGCTATTGTCAGCAATGCTGCAGTGGACATGGGGATGCAGATATCTCTTTGGGACAGTGATTTCCTTATGCTAAGTGAAATAAGTCACAGAAAGACAAATACTGTGTGATCTCACTTATGTGTGGAATCTAAAAAAACAAAACACAAGCTCATGGAAACATTGCCTACCAGTTGCCATGGGCTGGGGGAGGGGGTTTGGTTGCAGGTGGTCAAAAAGTACAAACTTCCAGTTATAAGATAAATAAGACTGGGGGTCTCATGCGGGGTCTGATGACTGTACTTAACCATACGGTTCTGTATATCTGAAAGTTACTAAGAGACTAAATCTTAAAAGTTCTCATCACGAGAAAAAAAATTATAACTCTATGAGGTGATAGATGTTGACTATACTTACTGTGGTCATCATTTCACAATATATCCATATATCAAATCTTTATGTTATATACACCTTAAGCATCTCCAATGTTACGTGACAATTACAGTTCAATAAAGCTGGAGGTTAAAAAAGGAGGGCAGCAGGGACAGGAATGTGAGGGGGCGCCGGCAGGGGAGGGTGCCCCCGGGAAGGCCAGAGGCTGAGGGCCAGCTCCAGCACTGACCTGCCCTGGGCTCTGGGCCTCCTGCTCTTCATCTGTAACTTCCCAGACCCAGTGTCTCCATCACTGCTGACTCCTGGCTTCTCATGCCCCGGGGAACCGAGGGGGTCCGTGGGTCTGGTCAGGGGACCTGACGCTCTGAGGCGCTTCACTTGGTGGTCAGAGGTCTCTGGCACAGATGCCCTCCTTCCCAAGGGACTGAAGTTTGGTTTACTTGGTGAGGCTATTTTAAACTGTGTCATGGCTGATTAAACGTTTTGTTCTGTGGTGAAAAGCAGAAGCACCATCCCAGTCTCTCACAACGCAGGGACATGGTTAAAGAATAAAGACACAGGAATACCTATCATCTGCTGGGGTTACAAACTTCAGGGTCCTTCTAGACCTCCCCCTCCTTCTTTCCCACTGTGGTGACCGAGGCGGGCATGTCCTCAGTCTTCCAGCCTGAGCCAAGTCCTAGAATCGTCCCAACAACCTGGGAGGCAGGATGAACGTTCCCATTCCACAGGCAAGGACTGAAGCTGGGAGACAACACACTCGGGCCAGCTCAGGGGTTGGGGCCCTTGGTCACTCTCTTCCATCTGTTCACCCGTGTCTGGCCAGGTCTATCCTCCTGCCCGGCCCACCGCTGCTGCCCAGATCCACAGCGCCTCTCACCTGGACAGCTGCTGCTGCCCACAGGTATTCCCCGCAGGTGCCCCTTGGTAAGGCCAGGCTGCAGCCTCCTAGCCCTGAGGGGCTTCTGGCTGGGTGTCCCTGACACTCATGTGCTGTTTGGAACCTTCAGGGTCATCTGTCAGTGTTGTGGGTGTGAAGGCCTTGCTTGGCATGTCTGTGCCCCCTGCTTCCAGGGGAACAGGGATCCTGTGGCTGTGAGCTGTGGCACATGACAGGTGACTTCAGGGCTTTGCAGCCAGACCCCTGGAACTGGAATCATGCTGACTTGCCATGTGACTGTGGGGAAATCATTTTGTTTATAAGGAACCTCGGGGCCTCAGATTCCTCCCTGATTGGCATCGACCACAGGACAGCTGTAGCAAGGATTACGTGAAGTAGAGTGCTTTGAGTAGCACCAGGCCCCGCCGCCAACCCCCCTACTCCCCACTCCCCCTTCCTCCCTGGCCTCCTCCGTGTCCTTGGCGAGTCTTTCCCCTCCTGTCCCTAGAGGTCGTCCTGGCAGGCCTTGGCGGGAGGAAGTCCTGGAAGCTGAGCTCCCTGCATGCATCAGCCCCCAGGTACCGTCTGTAGTGCCTGGTGCTGTGACTGTCCCCATGTTACCTGGGAGGGAAGAAAGGTTACTCCTTGAAACCCAGAGTCTGCCTCCAGTGCCCCAGCCTTCAGGGCTGCCCCATGGGCATGATGGAGAGAGAACAAAGGCCTGTGAATCTTGCAGAAAGTGGGGAAATCACTTTGTTTTTCCAAATAGTGTTATTTTAAATGCTCTGGGTGTGCCCACATGTGCAGTGGACACTTGGCTAGGCCAGCGGCGCATTGTTCCCTGAAAGGCCCCATTGTGACCCTGAACTGGCCAGAGTGACTCTCGGAACAACAGGCCCCTGTGTGCACCCAGGGCTGGCAGTGTAAATGCTTTGCTGTCTCTTTAAGGTCAGTATAGGGATGCCTTAAATCCCCCACTCGGGCTGCTAGGGCTCTGATTGGAGGGGCTTTTAAGGGTTTGGTTCTAGAATTTCTTGAAGCTCAGCTCGTACAAACTGTGTCCTCTCCAGAAGGGCAGATTCGGTGAGGACGGACTGTGAGCAGATCAGGGGGTCAGGGTTTGGTTCCCAGAGGACATGTGCAGATGACGCCCTTCCCAGGCCATTCCTCCCTGCACAGGGAAGGCCGCCAGGACAGTGCGCCCGGAGCCCCGACAAAGCACCAGGGCCACAGCCACTGAAGTCACAGGCGAGAGCCTTCCAAATGTCCTGGCAGGGTTTGATTCACGCTGCCTTTTGCTGTTTGCCTCTGTGATGCACACCACGACAACATATCTGTGGTGACCATGGTTTGTTCTGTCTGCGAGCTTTAGCTCTTGGTCACATCACAGACATCAGCTTCTGAATCCTTTCTCAGTCCCATGGAGGGATTTAGCTCTTTGTTCCATTAGCTTAAAAACCCCCAGTCATTTGTCTTCTTTACAAGCATCAGCTGGACTGCCGGAACCTTTGGCAAAGCAGGGTGCAAAGCAGGACACCATAACGGCCAGTAACTTGTCATCAGTGTGCAGCTCAGAGCAGACTTTCAGTAAGACAACTGAGTCCAGCACCTGGACTCAGACACGTGGCCTCCTGCAGACCCTGCTCATGGTCTGGAGTTGTCCCAAGTGCCAGGCTTCACCCCCACTGGAGGCCCCGTCCAGTGGCATCGGGTCCACTGCAAGGTCTCTGTCACTGCCTGAGAGGCGGGAGGGCAGAGACATGTGAGCACGGGTCTGGGCACCCGCGGGCGGAAAGCGAGCTCAGAGGAGCTGGCCCTAAAGCCACAAATGACAGGCAGGGTGGTCACACAGGTGCGGACGTGGGGCCTTTGGACAGCTGTGTTTGGGTGTTGGCACTACTGACCTTTGGACCAAGTCAAGGACACGAAGCAGGCAATATTTAAGGAATGTCCAGCCTGCCCTTGGAGTGGAACCCACGGTTATGTCCCAAAGGAGGTCTCCTCTTGCCCAAGATGCAGGGGCAGACAGGTGAGGCATGCAGCTGCAAGAAGCTTTGGGGACAGACACCACTCCAGCCCGGGGAAAAATGGCCCCTGCAGACAGTAGGTGCTCAGTGGATGCCCATTCTCTGTGGTCTGAGTGTCTTCCGGCAACTGCCCAGCAGGCTTAAATGCTGCTCCCCAGGCATTGTGCGTTCCCAGAAGAGTGGAGCTCTTAGCAGCCAGGCCTGCGCGTCAGCCTGCACTCCTACCTGCAGACACTTCCTACACAGCTGATGCAGGCAGAGCTGAGCAGTGAGATGCAAGCGCAAGGAAACGGGACCAGAGGTGGGCATGGTCTGGGTGAAAGAAAAAGCAAGACCAGGAGGGGGGTCATTTTAAAACACTGAGAAGCCCTTGGGAAATTCAACCTAGCCTTTGGTTGCTTTTTTTGATGGGGTTAAAAAATGTTCCTGCTAGCATCAGGTTGCTGGCTCACCAGAATGCAATCGGGCAGTTTTGTTGAAAAAAGAAGAATCTTGCTTCAATCAACATTTGATTGCAAAGTTTGTTAAATGTGTGACACACTTCCTATCATTCTCAGTTTGTACTTTAAGTTTTCAGGTTAAAGCCCCAATCAAACCTTTGGCTCCTAATTTGCTATGAAATTTTTACTTCAATTTTATTTTAAGTGGATTCAGTAAAAGTGGCCTTTTTTTTTTCTGGTACACTTATCCTGAGATAACAAAGGACCTCCTGGAGATATCACTGAGACCCGATTTGGTCACAGTCTCCCCAAGTTGGAAGGGGACTGGAAATGCCAACTAGTCAAACCTTTGCCTGAAGCTTGAACCTTTGCTCTACATGGCTGCTAGTAAGAGGTCAGCCAGTCTCTGTCCACACCTCCACACTGGGAGCTGACCAGTTTTGGAGGCACCTGTTCTGATGTCCCAGCTTTGGGATATCATTAACCTCTTTGAGAAAAGGGGTAAAAAGGATTTCATAATGGGAGCAGGGCTTTCAGGATTCCTAACAAAGCACCCTCCTTCCTAGTTTTCCCTCTCTTTTCAACCCAGACACCTCATAACCAAAGCGTGGCACTCATCACTTGTCACTGGACTTCCTCTCTCTGTAGTGAGGTCCCCTGGCTCTTCTGTGGAGTGGTCCAGGGAAATCCTAAAACCAGTTTATTCTCCACATCCCTCACTGGAACCGAATGCAGAGGACACTGTCCAGCATTTTTGGGATCAGTTTCACAAAGAGTGAGAAGAAACTTCTGCCCCTCATTTCCTTTCGGCTTAAGGATTTTCTAATTGAGCACAGACCCCTTTGATTTGCAGCAAGAAGGCATCCTCCAGGCTGGCACTTGGCAAGTTTCCAGAGAGGGTGAAGCTGGAGGGTGCGAGCTGGGGAGGGTGGGCACCCAGCAGGGCTCCCTGTGAGCACAGTGGCTGAGCACACAGCTGTCATCCGAACTGCCATGTGCTGCTGCCCCTAGAGAGTCAGTTTAAGCCAAGGGATTGCTCAGAAAGAAAGCTGAAATGATAGCATCCCTGATACCGGGAAATTACAAACAAAAAAAAAAAAAAAAAAAACACCCACCAGAGTCTTGAACATAAAGGCACTTTATAAAGTATTCCAAAGGTTTAGCATCTTCCACTAGGGATACCTGCAAATATTTGCTGGGTGAATTTTAACTTGCCCATGACAGGTAGATATCCATGACGACTTAGAAACACGCATGCCCAAGATGGGTGCTCAAAGAGCCTGTGGAAAATTCCAATAGACAGCTCTCAAGATGTGGGCCAGGGATCAGAAGGGATCTTTGTTTTCACTGTGGTTTCCCAGATCACAATCCCCACTTCCCACCACCCCCTGTCACAGACAGAAAACGACCCTAGAAAGATAGCTCGGTAGTTGGAGGTCAAACATAACAAGTCCCCGCTGCTGACGTGAAGGTGTGTGGGCGAGTAAACAGAACACCTACAAGAAACAGAGCCTTGCTTTTTTTTGGCTTTCTTTTTTTCCACCACCGAGAGCATTTCTGAATTCCCAAATGTTATGCTGGAAGGTGGGCTGATCTGTTAACATCGTCCAGGTTTTCAGCTGCTGTTTTATGAAGATTTCCATCTGATTAAAGAAAACGCCATGTGGACCACGTACAGCAGAGTGGCTACGTAGGAGAACACCTGAAACCAAGAGAGGTGACCGTTAATGGGCGTGCACGGCAGCGGGCAAGGCGCAAGCAGCCCACCCTGGGCTGGCTGCTGGGTCCTGCTGGCTGCTCCCATGGCTCTGGGGGATGACGGACCCGCCACTGCTTCCCATCACTCTGCAGGCACCCTTTCCCACTGAGCCCTGGTGTGGCCCCAGAATGCCTGCAGCACAGAGCTCCAGGTGACCCTAATAATCCACTGGACTTGGCATGCAAGGCCAACTATCTACCATCTCACATCATGTGGGTGCCACCCAGCCAGAAAGGCAGGCCACAGGGCACCCCTCAAACGATATCTGCAGGTGAGCGCCAACTGTTCTCCGAGGAAAACTTTCCTCCACACCAGTGACACTGGAGTCCACTGACTGTGATCCCAGCGGCCTCAGCTAAGAGAATATGAACGTGTGGGTTTGCTGGCTCTGGCTGAGGTCTTGATGCTGCCTGGACATCCTTGGGCCCCTACCAGTATTTTATTCTAGGATTCTTAATTTCATAAGCAAGGGAGTCAGTCTCACAGGAAATGAGGGACTGGGGTGGGGAAGAGGGATTTCGAGCTTTAGCCGAAAGGATGGGGCTTCCTGAGAAAGCTGCTGGGAAGACCTAGTCAGCTGTTATGGGCTGGAACAAAGACCCTGGAGATGTGCCATGGCCCCTCTGTGCCCTGTAAAGGCCCTGATATGCTGTGTTTGCTTGTGAACCATCTATTCCTACCCTCCACTTGGGGGGCTGGCCTCCCTGAAGGCTTGCCTGCCCCCAAGTCAAATATCTGCACCTGGTTTTGTGACCTCAGATGTGGGGCCAAGAGTTTCCAATCCAGGCACAGCATTAGGGCGGCTACGCTTCCGTGACTCTTGGAAATGCCCATAAACACCAGGGCTCACCGTGCCTGTTCTCTCCCTGCCTCCACACATGGGTGAGCCCTTCACCCTCATCAGCCAGCAGCCATGAGGAAGCTGAGTTACTTAGTAACAAATGTAATAGAACTCATCCGGGGGAACTTATACATTGTCTGAAAGGAGCTCTCACACATGAGAAGCCCCCCAAAACCACCTGTCCCCATCAGTGGGAGCAGTTTGCTGTCTGTGTAATTCCAGACCCCATGGCAGCTGTTGGCAGAAGCGCCTCGGAAGTCCCCAGCAGGGACAGGAAATGAGACTCAGTTTCCCAGTGAGGTCAGGAAAGGGCACTGGGGACACAGAGCCAGGGACATGAAAGGGCATACTCAGGTCTGCAGAAACTCCTCTCCCTAAATGGCTGTCATTAGTGCCCACCACAGTTAAGGTCCAGGATTTCTGCAGAAATTTCCAGCTACCCTGAGTCAATGCCCAGAAATCCAGGGATCCCTTTGATGCAGACTCCCTGCTGCCAGTAAAGGAAGGAGAGGGAAGCTTAGCTTCTGAGATGGATCCCAATTATGAATCACAGAGAGAGATGAGAGGCAGGCTGGATGCTTCCAAGGTCCAGGGAGAAGGAGACGCCTCTCCAAACCCCCAGACTGGCCACCCCCAAGACCATCAGAAGGGCAAATTGTGGTTGGGCAGAGGCTGTGGTTAAATCCTGAATAATCCTTCTCCCTGCACACTGATACCACTGATGTTTTGAATAGGAAGGCATGACTTTACATGGAACTGGGCTCCTATTTCAGCTCGGTGGTTTCAGCCCAGGGCGTTCACCTGCTGGCGACATGTCGATTCACAACTCTGGCATGCCTGGGAGCTCCTGGGCCTGCTCATGTTTCTCCAACTCAACTAACAAAAACGTGGGGACCTGACCACTTGAGGAATGGATAAATGGGTTTTGTTAAATCCTCAGTAGAATACTATACAGCAGTGAGAATAAACACTCTACATCTCCACCCAACAGTGTGGATAAGCCTCACAAACCTGCGGTTGAGAGAAATAGGACAGGCATAAAAGATGTGTTAATGCATTTCTGTGAAGGTCATAAGCAGGCCAAACGGAGTGGGGCAGCTAGAGGTCAGGGCCGTGGGTATGCCTCCTTTGGGGGTAATAGGACGAGAGGCCTTCCGGGGGCTGTTTATTATGTCCTGTTTCTGAATTTGGATGCTGGTTGCACAGGGAGTTCGCTTTATGGAAATTCACTGAGCTTTACACTTGCATCCTGCTCACTTGTCTGCATGTTTGCTGTATTTTGATAGAAAGTAAAAAAGAAAAGTTGGGACACGGTGGAGCCCAGTGGTTCTCTACTAGAGATCAGTCTAGCAGGCAGGGGCATTAATGCACCGCATCTGGGCTGCTCTGTCACGTGCTGACCCCCTAGCCACATTCCGTCTACAGGTCACCGCTGTTGCCTGCAATAATTTCATGGGAACCATAGCCAAATGCTTGCTGATATGTGTTCTGAGAAAAGGCTCCTGGGGTTGGGATCCAGGGAGGTCTGAGGTGCTCTAGGGTGAGGGGGAGGCGAAGCAGAGCCCTTTGAAGGATGATGGGGGAGGGGGTGACCAGCCTCACAAGGGAAGGAGGAACCCCCAGGCTGCTCCCGCTTGGAGACCAGCCATCCTGGGAGGATAGTCCCACCCCATGGGAAGCTTGAAGGGGTGCCAGGGGCCACGTGGAGGCTGTGTTTATGGAACTATGGAGTAGGCTGGAGGTCAAGGGGAGTGTGTGCCTCCCCAAGGCAGGGGATGGGCCCATAGGGACGGACCAGCAGACAAGGCTTTGAGGAACTTTCTCCCAGACCCTCCCCTCTGTGAGCAGGGAGGGCACCCTTGCCCTTCCCAGAGCCCAACAAAGCCCACCCCCATGGGTTTTCGCCCAGCCTCTGCTCTGTGCTTGCCGGAAAGGGACATCACCCAGCTCGGGCACTTGGAGCTGCCACCCGGTGATCTATCATCACATTGCATAATTTACGGGGCAACCTCTAGAAATCTGAAGAGTGTTATTTCTGAAATCTTTTCTTCTTTTTAAAACAATACCCGTGGTTGGAAATCCATATGATATCACGAGTTAGCTTACTGGCACAAGCCCACACAGGCAGCACTCTGGGAAAAAGTTTTATGAAACAAAACATTCTCTTACTCCCTGTCATTCTGATTCATTCCATTAAAAAGACAATCCAGACCAGGACCTCGCAGTCCACCGACACCTGAGGGTCTGGTCCCCAGGGCAGAAGGCTCCTTTAAGAGCACAAGACCTGTGTGCACTCTGGTCACACACAGCAGCACCCCATTGTTCTGCTGGTGGGTGAATGAGGCTGCAGCGCCTGTCGCACCCATTACTCACTGTTTAACATCTCTGTGGTCCAGGGAAATGGACAGGAATTTACCATCTCATTTCATAGATGAGCAAGCAGAGGCTCCGAGAATGGAGGGATGTGCACAGGGGACCCCTGGTGATGGGAACTCCGGCCCCCTCCTCCCACAGGCTCTCGGCTGCCAGGCAGAGATATGGTCATGGAGAGCTGATGCACTAATCCACAGCTGGGGGTCTGGAGACACAAGCCTGCCCGCAGCCTCTGACCCAGAGCCAGGCTTTGGTGAGACACGGATCTCCCATCCCTGGCCTCCCCCACTCCTAACTGCTCCCATGAAGACTGCTCAGGAAGAGCCAGAATACCCATGTGGCCAAACTCACTGCTCCAAACCGGAGCTAAGAGTGTGAGGACAGAGCACCTGCCCTGACACCCAGCCCAGCAATGCCAGGTTACCTGGTTGAAGCCATCTGAGCTCTTGGTTCCCTGGTTCTCCATCTGTGAAATGGGTGTAAGAGTGCCCACACCCTAGGGCTGCTCTGAGGGTTAAATAAGAGCTCATGGACAGCTCAGGGGCCAGCCCTCATGGCCACATCTCCTAGGTCTGCCCTCCCCAAAGCCCACGCGGGTACGGACCCCTGGGCCCACCCAGGTCTGTGCAGGCTGGTGCTGACCAGCAGGAGAAGGGGTCCTCCCTTCTCCGGGGCTTTGTTTATTCAGAAATGATAGGAAGGTTTACTTCATTCACAAGTTAGTGAACTAACATGAGGGCAGTGGGGCAGCCTGTACTCCTGAGCCCGTCAGTGGGCAGTGGTGGCTGTGAACACAGGCAGGCCGGCTGGGGGACTCACCACAGCAGAGATATTTTCGTGGTAGTATTTGTAGATGTAGCCCTCGTGCATCTCGATGGTGGCCAAAGCCTCCAGGACGGAGGCGCTGAGGTAAAACATGGCAGCAGTGCAGTGGTAAGCTGCGTCCTGCAGGGTCAGAAAGAACCGTCAGGCGGGTGGGGGCCCGACATCGGGGCAGGGCAGCTGTGGCCGCAGCAGGGCCCGTTCAGCCCACAGGGCTCGGGTCCCTCCAGCACCTGCTACTCCCTTCACTTCCCTGCCCCCTGCCCCCTCGGCCTCCCTCCAGCCCCTTCCCCAGGGAGATTATGCAGGGAGCACTGCACAGCTGAGTGCCATCTCACTGGTTTGGGGCCAGACTAGGGACTTCGGTGGAAAGCCACTGCTTTCCCTGGAGGTGGGATCCATATGAGGTGAGGCCAGGAGGGGCAACTGGGGATTTCATAGGTAGGAACTGGTTCTGGACCTGAGACACCTCATACGCAGTCACAGTCCGGTCCCCACGTGGCCTTGGTGACTGGTGCAGGGTGAGATGGGCCCCGGCCATTTCCGGTGTTGTTGTGCTGTTCATTTTGGGGGAGGAGAGGTGGGAGGGTCCAGGTACGTTTAAAAGCAAAAAAAGCCCTAGAATGGGGTTTTGAGTAGTCGAAATTTGGAGGTGATTTCTAGACTATAAGTAGGAAGCCTTTTGAATGGGGGGAGGCCAGCCCAATAGCCTGCCTCCACTTTCTCAGTAGGTAAAGGGCAGGTGTCCCGTGGTGAGTTTTATGGGCCTCAAGGCAGAATTTATGCAGAATAGAGACCACAGGCCATCTCTTTCCTGCCCCCAAGTCTCTCTCTGGGGACCCTGCTTTCGAAGGCCATCACCGGGAGTTGGACAATAAGCATGCATCCCCAGGACCCCCACCCAGAGGGAACCCGGCCTCGCTGGACCAAAGGAAGTATCAGAAGGCACCTGGCAGGTGCAGGCAGGGTGGGGAGGGGTGGGGTCGCTGCTGGGTGCCCATGAGAAAGCCACACAGGAGAGCAGAGCAGGTCCGGCGAGAAGCCGGCAGTGACTGTCAATGCCGCCTTCACCTTCTCCTGACCTCCTCGCTGCAGGGATCCCTGCGCTACTGTGGACAGCTTGGAGCTGAAGGCCTGGCCAGCTCAGCCTCGAAACATGGGTGGGAGATGCCTATGGGGGGGCACCCCCCCCGGCTAATACCACCCCCCTCAGCCCCCGACATCCCGGGCTGGGACTCACCAGGGTGATCCAGGAAGACTCCCCGCCGTGGGCACCGATCATGTACAGGACGAGCAGGGCTGTGGTGGCCACAAAGCAGGACACAGACACGAACATCACCCAGCCCTGCACCAGCGGCATGGGCACCCGGGATGAGGCGACCAGGATCCACACCAGGCCCCCAAAGACCTGCAGAGGGAGGGAGGCAGTGGTGACCATGAGGCCAGGAGAGCCCATGCCAGGCAGGGCCAGATCCAGGGGTCAGGAGGGTGTCAGGGCCAGAAAAACAGTAAGATGCGAGCGCTTCTCTCACCAAAAAATGACACTTTCATGCCACTCAAGGATCTAGCCTGGATCCCCAATCTGTTTTTCCAATCCCCCAATTGCTTGCCTTTCTTCATATTTTAAAATATAGTTTAAATTTTTTATTTAACAAAACCTTTAATCACACTTGTATGATTAAATCCTACCCAGCGCTTTGGTATTAAAATACCCGTCTTTTTATGAAACAGCAGTGGCCTGCAATTCTTTTGGTCTTCACTTGGCAAAATAAATTAGCCACCCACTGCCATTAGGATAATTTTTTTGAGATTGGAGCCCTTCAATCTCCAAGTCCAGGGGTCAGGCAGGAAGGAAGAGGTCAGCCTGGCCTCCTGGGACAGCCTAGGACTGTCAGGAGAGAAGCACCCCCCTGTTGTTATTCAGAAGACACCCCAGTTGCTGTCTGCAGGGTCAGTGAGCCCCACGTTTTCAAAGAGAAGCATGAGGGCAGTGTAGGGGTTGTAACACCGCTCAGCGCCGCTGTCCCACGCCCCCTCTGGACAAGGGTGTGCACACCCAACTGAGATTCTCTCTATTCCTCTTTCCTTCAACTTGCCCTCATCTGAGTGAAATCAGCTTGACCTCACCGCCCGCCGCCACCCAGGTGACGGTGCTGCTAGGAGCAGGCTGGGACACAACAGCGGGGGCAGCTGTGCAGTCAAAGGTCTCCCGGGTACCCTGAGTGTCTGGGGGCTGAGAACAGGCTGCCCTCCCAGTCCTATGTCCCCTGTAGTGGGAATTCAAGGGGTACACTGACCCCATCTCCTGTACCAGCTGCCCACCCCCTGGGTGGTAAGAGATACCACTGTCCTCATAGGTGTTCTCTTGAGCCTCAGGAAACAATCATATTTTGGTACAAAAATCAGTGCCATGAAGAATCTGGAGTGATCAGAACTCAGTTGGGCCTAATGAATCAGATATGGGCCTCTCAGACCAGAAAACTTTCTCTGTTGAGGAACCTGAGATTGCCTGAAGGCCCATGACAGAGCCAGTGGGACATACTTCACATCTGAACAATAATTGGAGGAAGATCAATGAAATAAAAATCCTTAGGCTATACTACCTAAAGCAACCTACAGATTCAATGCAATCCCTATCAAAATACGAACAGCATTCTTCAATGAACTGGAACAAATAGTTCTAAAATTCATATGGAACCACAAAAGACCCCGAATAGCCAAAGCAATCCTGAGAAGGAGGAATAAAACAGGGAATTACGGTCCCTGACTTCAAGCTCTACTACAAAGCCACAGTAATTGACAATTTGGTATTGGCACAAAAACAGACCTACAGACCAGTGGATCATTATCTAACCCCATACACAAATGTAAATTCAAAATGGATCAAAGACGTGAATGTAAGTCATGAAACCATAAAACTCTTAGAAAAAAACATAGGCAAAACTCTCTTGGACATAAACATGAGCAACTTCTTCATGAACATATCTCCCCGGGCAAGGGAAACAAAAGCAAAAATGAACAAGTGGGACTATTTCAAGCTGAAAAGCTTCTGTACAGCAAAGGACACCATCAGTAGAACAAAAAGAAATCCTCCAGTATGGGAGAATATATTCATAAATGACATATCTGATAAGGGGTTGACATCCAAAATATATAAAGAGCTCATGCACCTAGACAAACAAAAGGCAAATAAGCCAATTAAAAAATGGGCAGAGGAGCTGAACAGACACTTCTCCAAAGAAGAAATTCAGATGGCCAACAGGCACATGAAAAGATGCTCCACATTGCTAATCATCAGACAAATGTAAATTAAAACCACAATGAGATATCACTTCACACCAGTGAGGATGGCCAACATCCAAAAGACAAACAACAACAAATGTTGGCAAGGATATGGAGAAAGGGGAACCCTCCTACACTGCTGGTGGGAATGCAAATTAGTTCAACCATTGTGGAAAGCAGTATGGAGGTTCCTCAAAAAACTCAAAATAGAAATACCATTTGACCCAGGAATTCCACTCCTAGGAATTTACCCTAAGAATGCAGCAGCCCAGTTTGAAAAAGACAGATGCACCCCTATGTTTATCGCAGCACTATTTACAATAGCCAAGAAATGGAAGCAACCTAAGTGTCCATCAGTAGATGAATGGATAAAGAAGATGTGGTACATATACACAATGGAATATTATTCAGCCATAAGAAGAAAACAAATCCTACCATTTGCAACAACATGGATGGAGCTAGAGGGTATTATGCTCAGTGAAATAAGCCAGGCGGAAAAAGACAAGTATCAAAAGATTTCACTCATCTGTGGAGTATAAGAACAAAGAAAAAAACTGAAGGAATAAAACAGCAGCAGACTCACAGAACCCAAGAATGGACTAACAGTTACCAAAGGGAAAGGGACTGGGGAGGATAGGTGGGAAGGGAGGGATAGGGGGAAAAAGGGGCATTACGATTAGCAGATGTAATGTTGTGGGGGCACGGGGAGGTCTGTACAACTCAGAGAAGACAAGTAGTGATTCTATAGCATCTCACTAAGCTGATGGACAGTGACTGTAATGGGGTTGGTGGGGGGGACCTGATGAAGTGGGGAGTCCAGTAACCATAATGTTGCACACGTAATTGTAGATTAATGATACCAAAAAAAAAAAGAATCCTTAGACTGCTGTCGAATAAGATGTGTGTGTAGATTTCATCCATACTTGCCTTTATGATCAAATTACGTGGCCTTTTTCATAAACAGGCACTGACAGAGGGACACAAGCATGCCCACGGCAGAGCAGGACTTGGATTTGGGAGCCATGAGTGTGGCAAGGAGAGAGGGAGGATAGAGTGTGCCCATCTGGAGGGCAGAGGCAAGGGCATGGGGCACTCCTCTCCTTTGCCTGGCCATCATCCGAAGAAGATGAATTTGGCAGGTGCCCCTTTCGTATGCTCTCAGGGAGCCTGTACTTCTCCTTTCCAAAACTTAGTGCAAACCAGGAGTACTTGGTTAGTTACAAAATGGCATTTTCCCTGACTGAGTGATGGAGTGGTGAGGTCCCCCTTGCTCACAGCTAACTCCTGGGTGTGGGACACCTGTCCAGCCATGCATCACTGCCTTAGTTAAAGTGGCCTCCAAGGTCACCTGTTAGATGTGGAGACACCAGAGTGATTTATGAACCAAATCCCAAAGGGCCAGCTTGTGTTGCAAGGGGAGGGGGGAGCTCTCTGTTATGGAATCCCACATGGGACCAGTGGGTTGGAAGTGCTTGTAGGTGGCCAGTGGATGTGGCATTGAGTAGCACTGAATGCCATTTTCCTGTCTCCCTCTCCCTCTCTCTCTCTTGCATGCACACACACACACACACACACACTCTCTCTCTCTCTCTCACACTCATGCAGATACCTGATGTCTACAGTAAGAATCCCTCCCTGAACATTAACCCAAACATATACAGTCAATTAATATTTGATAAAAGTGCCTTGGATATACAATGGGGAGATGACAGCGTCTTCAGCAGCTGGTGATGGAAAAACTGGACAGCTACATGTAAGAGAATGAAACTGGACTACTGTCTAGCCCCATATACAAAGGTAAACTCAAGGTGGATCAAAGACTTGAATGTAAGTCATGAAACCATAAAACTCTTAGAAAAAAACATAGGCAAAAATCTCTTGGACATAAACATGAGCAACTTCTTCATGAACATATCTCCCCGGGCAAGGGAAACAAAAGCAAAAATGAACAAGTGGGACTATATCAAGCTGAAAAGCTTCTGTACAGCAAAGGACACCATCAGTAGAACAAAAAGACATCCTACAGTATGGGAGAATATATTCATAAAAAACGTATCTGATAAAGGGTTGACATCCAAAATATATAAAGAATTCATGCACCTTAACAAACAGAAAGCAAATAATCCAATTAAGAAATGGGCAGAGGACATGAATAGACACTTCTCCAAAGAAGAAATTCAGATGGCCAACAGGCACATGAAAAGATGCTCCACATCGCTAATCATCAGAGAAATGCAGATTAAAACCACAATGAGATATCACCTCACACCAGTGAGGATGGCCAACATCCAAAACACAAACAACAACAAATGTTGGCGAGGATGTGGAGAAAAGGGAACCCTCCTACACTGCTGGTGGGACTGCAAATTAGTTCAACCATTGTGGAAAGCAGTATGGAGGTTCCTCAAAAAACTCAAAATAGAAATACCATTTGACCCAGGAATTCCACTCCTAGGAATTTACCCTAAGAATGCAGCAGCCCAATTTGAAAAGGACAGATGCACCCCTATGTTTATTGCAGCACTATTTACAATAGCCAAGAAATGGAAGCAACCTAAGTGTCCATCAGTAGATGAATGGATAAAGAAGATGTGGTACATATACACAATGGAACATTATTCAGCCATAAGAAGAAAACAAATCCTACCATTTGCAACAACATGGATGGAGCTAGAGGGTATTATGCTCAGTGAAATAAGCCAAGCCGAAAAAGACAAGTATCAAATGATTTCACTCATATGTGGAGTATAAGAACAAAGAAAAAAACTGAAGGAACAAAACAGAAGCAGACTCACAGAACCCAAGAACGGACTAATAGTTACCAAAGGGAAAGGGACTGGGGAAAATGGGCAGGAAGGGAGGGATAAGAGGGAAAAAGGGGCATTACGATTAGCAGATGTAATGTTGGGGGGGCACGGGGAGGGCAGTACAACTCAGAGAAGACAAGTAGTGATTCTATAGCATCTCACTACGCTGATGGACAGTGACTGTAATGGGGTTGGTGGGGGGGACCTGATGAAGGGGTAGTTTAATAATCGTAATATTGCACATGTAATTGTAAATTAATGATAATAAAATAAATAATATTAAAAAATAAAAAATAAAAAAAATAAAAAAAGAATCCCTCCCTGTCCATAGGGGAGAAGCCCACCCTGTGTTCCAGGGGCAAGCCCACCCTCTTGCCCCTGACCCCTGGTAGACCTCAGCACCCCACCCTGCCTTTGGGTGGGTGACCACCTTGCAAAGATCCTTTTAAAAATAATGCTGACATTGTTTCTTTGCATGGTTTATCCACAACAGTAAGTTTCACAGTAAGACGGTGGGGAGAATTCTCTTTCAGACAGCTTTCATGAGATAATTCACATACTCACAACTTATCCACCCACTTAAAGTGTACAATTTTTATGGTTTTAGGATATTCCCAGATATGTGCCACCATCATCCCCAGAGCCAGTCGCCTCAAGAGAAACTCTGTGCTCTCTGGCTGTCGCTCTGCCCCTCCCATCCCCGAGGGACCACTGCTCTGCTCTCTGTCGGTCTGTATTTCCCTGTTCTGAACTTCCATATAAGAAGGGGTGGGCTTTCGTGACAGCTGCCTTCATTTAGCATAATGTCTTTCAAGGTGAGAAATTCTCTCTCAAGGGGATTTTTATAAACTACCCCCACCATCAAGTGTACCCCACTGACTCATTCTGACCCCCACCATTTGGGGGACACTGAGTGAATGTGTCTCATCTCTCTGGAGCCTCCATGCTGGAAAGAGCTGAGGAAGCACTGGTTCCCAGGGACAATCTCATAGGAGACATGCCACCATGCTGTCTCTGCCCCAGAAATATATTTTAAGTTACACATTACGTGAAGTAATGTCCTCAGTATAGATGACATGATTAAACCTGGGGGGGTCTGCTCCCCGGAGGCAGGCAGCACCCAACAGTTGCTCTGGGAGAAATGCAAGGCGGCGGCTGCAGGAAGGAGCCATAGGGGACCGTCTGGGAGGGGTGCTAAGGGGGGTACAGAACAACCCTGAGTGGACAGGAGTGGGGAAAGAAAGAAGAGGCGAGCTGAGAGATTGCATTCCTGCCTGGGTGTCTGTGGGTGGTGCCCTGCAAACAGGCAGGCGCTGGGAGGCAGGTGCGGGTGGAAGCTGTCATGAGCCAGCCGGGCGGGTGTGCAGCTGCGCCCCTCCCAGCACTAGCTCCTTGCAGTGCCTCGGCCCTGAGACCCAGCAAGGTGTTGGCTAGAGGAGGTTGTAGCATAGATTCAGCCTTTGGGCCTCTGCTTGCTCAGCTGTAGACTGGCAATTCGCAGCTGTCTTCCCACACTGCAGGCTGGTACAAACTGGCTGAAACCATGGATGTGAGTAGGAAGCTTCTGTCCCTATGCCCAGCACCACCCAACAACTGGGGTAAGGCATTGCTCACCCAGGAGCCCAATGGCCCGGTGGAGACAGGCAGTTACAATGCAGGATGAAAACCGGCCCTGACGGGGCAAAGCAGTCTGGACTGGGGCATGGCCAGTGTGCAGGCATCTGAGGCCCTGCTCAGTGGAGAGCTGGGATTTAGCGTGAATCATGGGACAAAGCCAGGGCCCACCTGACTCCACCTACTAAGTGTGCAGAGAGCAAACAGAGAGAGCAAGCATCCACACCCAGGCAGATAAGGCATCCGGGCAGGGAGCAGTCCCCTCCATCGTAGCCTCAGGACCCCACTGACCAAATATTTGTCAAGGGAATCTGGTAGGTGAGGGTTCAAACATTTCCTTTTGTAAAGAAAACTCCAAGCACTCCAGGTTGTAAATGCTAAGAGGTAATCATTTTGAAACACTGGTCACACAAGACACATGACCCCGGTTTCCGTTCATCTCGGTCCACAGGGTGGACTTCCCATGACCTGCCTGCCTGCACTGGGGTCACTGTCCTCCATGATGGGGTGGATGGTCTCAGACACAGGTCTCTAAGTTGGGGAGCCCAAGAGCTCTCTGGGCCCCACACTCCCCAGCTGGAAAGTGGGAGTAGGCTGACACCCTCACTCTAGGACAGAATTTTCTGAGGCTCCTGAACGACCCCAAAGCTCAGGGTCTGACTCGACTGGTGGGAAGTCAAGTTAGAGGACAAGGCACAGACATCCCAGGCTCTTTGCCAAAGACCATAGAATGTGTTTCCATAACACAAGCCTGTGGCTTATGTTCTGTTAAGTCCTGTCAAACAGAGGGAACAGCTCCCATCTCCAGTGCTCTGCCCGGCTTGAGCCACACGGGCCAAGATGCCCCTCCAATTCCTGACTGGGCTGTGGGGGCAAAGCTCCCTCTCGTTCCTCTCCTCTCCTTAAGCTTCAACTCCTGCCTTGCCTTGATTGTGAGTCTAGCTCGTCCTAAGGTGTCCCCTAGATGCGGGACTCAGCCCCAGTGTCTGTGAATGGGGGTGATTTGAGCCAGTGATCTGAGTTCTCTACCCACCCAGGACCAGAAACCACCCCTCCTTCATCCAGTCCAGTTCTGGTAGCTGAGCAGGCTGAGGTTCTCTAAGATCCAGGGAAAACAGACTAAACTAGACAAAAAACTTCCAAAGACTTAGAAGAGTTTACATTCATGGTCTCTTGGATGGAATTATTTTTGTGGAAAAGAATTTCCTCAGGAGACAGTCTTCGGGGGAGCTCTAGTGTAAACTCAGAGAAGGGTCTCACTTTTTCTCTCTGAATTGACCCGTGGAAGGCAGGCGAGCATGGTGAAGGGTGTAGAATTTGGAGCCAGTTAACTGAGTTTGAATCCTAGCTCATCACTTACGAGCTGGGGGCGGCAGGAGGGGTGCTGTTGTCCCTGGGCAAGTTACTGAACCTCTCTGTTCCCTATCTGAAAAACAGTGATACCATCAGTGCCCATGGGGCTGCGTGGAATGGGTTTATGTCTGCAGAGCACCCAGCACCCAGTGAGGGCTCTAAGTACTTGCTGGTACAACTGTCAGATGATGGACCCAAATGAAAGTCCTGGTAGGTCCAAGGTCTCTACACACACAATTACCCACTCCAACCCTATGGGGACCTAGAAATTAAAAATAACTTCAAAAGCATCAGAGAGAGAAAAGCCTCTTATCTCTTAGAAACTGAAAGTTGGAAAACATGCTTGCCTCTGTGCAAGGACACACAAAGGACATGAAAATATGAGAAAAACCTTCATCCAACAATGAGCCGTGGTTATGAAGGGGAGAAAAGGAATCCTCCAGCACATTCTTGAGCTTTGTGGGGCGCGCCCCCTGCGCGTGCAGGACCCAGAGGGCTCTGCGTCCACAATTGGCCAGTGTTTTTGCTGCAAGCCTTGGGAAACTGAGGTCACTGCGGAGGGATTGCTCAAATTCTCGAGATAGTTTCCTGGGGCTCCATTCCACTCTGCCAGGGTCTCCACACACAGATACCCGTCCAGGAAGCCACGACTTGAATAAAGAGGACTTCCCTTGCAGGGCTCTCCATGCATGCTTGGTAGTGTGCCTTTGGCCCCAAGGGCATGGTGTGTGCCTGGAAGGCACACGTGAACAGGACTTTGTGCCCTGACCTCTATTGAAGTGAAGGAAACCCATCACAGAACATAGGCTGTGTACCCAACTCTAAGCCATCCTGCCACGTTGGTTGAGAAGCAAAAATCCTCTCGCAAGGACGGGAAACACCGCCACGCCAGATACGACCTGTCCAGCTGCCGTGAGCTCCGAGCCCTTTGATGCTCTTCCAAGGTCACCAGGAACAGAGCCCCAGTTGGTGTTGCAGGAAATGTCTATGCTATTGAATGATTTTAGCCATCAGGGGTTATTGCAATGCTAGGAGGGCGTGCTGTGTAGGTGACTGTGCTTGAGAAGCTCAACTACTGATAAGAGTTGATTGACTAAAATAATGAATCTCTCTGTAAGTTTGAGTAGAGGGCCTTTTCCTTCGTGTGGAGTGTGTGTAGAGGCTGGTTAAGGAGGAGCTAATGCAAAGGGACACAGCACCAAGGTGAAACCAAGCGGACATAAGCACCAGGTAGTGGGACAAGGCACAGAGAACGGTCAGAGGGGAAAGACCGAGACCCCAAACAGGGGAGCCTTCCCCCACGGCCCCTCAGCTCTTCCCTTTTAGAAACCAGGTCTGACAGGGAGGCTGGGGTCTCTTCCCGTTCAGAGAGGCGGAGACGCAAGAAGCAAAGACTTGGGGCTTACGCCAGCTTCTCTGGTTCTTGTACCAGCCCACTTCCCTCACATGGAGGAGCTCAGCTCCCAGCAAGTCAAAGGAGAGGCTTCCTACACTTGCTCACTCCCTCACTCATTCCTTTGTTCATTCACCTGTGTAATAGATGCTGAGTGTGACCGTGACTGTGGTCAGCACCGAGGGCAGCAGGCACACCCAGGGAGCCAGACCTTATCCAAAGTCACACACTCATGAACAGAGCCCATCGCTCCTATCTTGTTTTCTCTCTTCCAATCTTACCACCAGGCCCCACTGGAGCATCTCTGGGCCCACCAAGGGCAGAGTCAGGTCCCAGTAAAAGTATCTGGGCCCCTGTGAGGCTGGCTAGCTAAACAACTCTGCCCAGGACAGGGACAGAGCCCAAAAATCTGCCCAGGATCCCCTACCCTGCGCCCTGGGGAGGTGTCTGGTGGGGTGGTCGGAAGAGTCCCTGTGTGTGGACCCCCTCCCCCTCTGACAACTGACAAGGCAGCTTTATGGAGAGTCTGACCTCCGAGACTACTTCCAAAGTGAACGCGAGGAGTGGGGTTGAGGCTACCTGACTCAGTTTACCTATGCCAGTGCTCTGCCCTCCTGGCCCCTTTGTTGGCAGGCTCTTCATTCTAGGAGGCTCCATCATACCATTATTCCTCCCAAGGCCGACTTAGACAGTGTCCTTTTATCTAATCTACAGGCAAGACCCAGACTCGGGAGGCTTGAGTCTGTTTGTGAAGAGGGGGATAGAGATTTGGAATTCAAAGCGATAGGGAGTGAGTTCAGGCCTGGAGCTGATATTAACAGGACGAGTGTGGGCTGGAAGAGGCCCCTGTCCAGACCTGCAATCCACGTTCCTCGAGTCCCAGGGAAACCTCCTCTTCCAGGGAACCCACCCTACCTGTGCTCCAAAGCCCGACCACGAGCATGGTGAACAACCACTGGTTAGCTCTACCTCCCTCACTGGGCGGAGGACAGTCCCCAGCCCCTGAATCAGTGACAGCCACTCTCAGATCCACAAAGCTGGAGGCTTTTAGACAGGCATGTCCTCATGTGGATGGAAAATTTTCCCTACTGTGCCTATACCCACTGGCTTTAGCCAGCAGGATGAACAGAAACAAGGAGGTTCCGTGAAAAACATCGGTAAGGCCCCCATAAAAGGCGAAATTCATGGAAATGCTGGAGCAGATGGGAGTGGCTCAGTGCAAGAAAAACTCAAGGTACAAACGGGAGCCACCAGGTAGATTAGTAATGGGGTGAGCAAATAAACAAAACAGGTGTGTACCTGCAAACAGAAGAAACTGCCCATATGGGGCCTAGCTCTCCTCTTGGGGGTCCTGGGTTCTCTCTTGGGACTTGCTGGAGATAGCCAGTTTCACCTTCTGTGTGCCCTGGGGTCAAGGACTCATCTTGTGATTTATAAACGTTAGCCAGGTCGGAGATGAAACGCTAGCCCCTGTCCTACCGATACCAGGCGAGAACAAGCATTTTGGAGTACACAGTCTTTGGCAGGGACACGGGCCGACTCACAGTCCAGCAGGAAACAAGCAAGGGCCTGTGTTTACAGGCACTGACTGCTGGAGAGGGGTGCTGTCATGGTGGGCTTCCAGGTGGAGGTGTTGAGGGAAGCCCAGGCATGAAGCATAGAGGGCTTAGCCCCACCATGCCGCTTGCACCTAAGGGGCACATGAACGGAGACCAGGGAGGACTATATAGGGCTGTTCTGGAAAGAGTCCCAGGACACAATAGTTGGGTGGTTCCTTTCCTGCTGGGCCCCTCAGTCCAGCTGGGGCTAGCCGATCTCCAAGCAGCAGGGCAGATGGAGGCTGGGGAGGGGGGGGGCACCTTTTGTGCCAGAGGCTGTCCCATTCCTGAACCCAGGGCATCCCCAGGCAGATGCAGCAATTTGTGTTGGACTTGGAATTCACATAGCTTTCCCCACCTGTACTGGCCCCAGGCTGGCAGGATAGCACTGCCACAGCCCTGTCTTCCCCTGGCCACCCCACCAGGTGGGCCCAGCCCAGCTCGGAGCACAGGTGCCACTGGGAAGGCCTACAGCAGGTGGCACCTGGTGACCCCAGGGGCAAGTCAAGTATGCCCTCAATAGCCCTGCCCGCTTCCAAATCTCACTCACCCTTGCCTCAGACACTCTGCCTGAGAAGGGCATTGAAGGCAAAAGATGCTTCTGGGTTGGTGTTCCGGACTTCCCCACTCCCCTGCAGTTGCCCCTTGGATAGGCCAGCTGATCTTGGAGCGGGTGTTTGAGTTATTAGCACATTAATAGTAATTGCATGTATTAGCTACTGAGCAGTGCATCATACGGTTTTAAGAGCTTTGTGTTTATGACACTCACTCCTCCCAGCGATCCTTGAGGTCAGGGCTATTCATCCCCATTTTGTTGACGCAGAAGCCCAGGCGCAGTGGCCCGCTTGCATTCCCACAGCTGCAGAGTGCCAGCTCCCACAGGCAAGACTGGAGCCTGGCAGTCACCCACGTGGCCCACGGGCAGTCCCCCATGAAGTCTCCCCGTGTCTTGGCTCGGCTTCAGAAGTGGCCATGACAGCAGTATCACCCAGGGAGAGGAGACCAGCCCGTCAGCGTCCCCAGCTGCCCTGGGTCAGGAGAAAAGAGGCCAGTGAGGAGGTGGCAGGAGGCAGGGCTCCCCCCAGCCCACCTCTGCACTCAACAAGCTCTGTTCTTTCAGAGGAAAAGGATACCAAGGCTTGTGTTTAAAACCAAAAAACAAGCAAAAGATCAGAAGGCTGAAGAACCTCACTCCCTCTTGGGCAGGCACAGGCGGTGGACCCCCTGGTCCACCAGCAGGACATCTGCCATGACCTGCACCCCCACCCCCCAGCATAACAGGTGCAGGGATGTAGCTTCACCTCCTGCCCTTCCCTGTCTGCTCTTTCCCCGGAGGACCCCCCCACCCCCTGCCCCAGCCTTAAAGCCTGTACCCTTGGCCCTCTAAGGGCCTCCTTCAAAGCTGGACCCAGGAGTTTAAGGGGCCCCCTCCCCCTTGTGCCCCCTCCTGCACTCTGACCCGAATGGGGCTGTGGTGTGCAAGCTCCGCTCAGCTGAATCTGGGTGCAAGGCTGCAGGCCTTCCTCTTCCCACTGCCCATGCAAATCAGTGTGTGATGGCCAGTGAAAGCTTTTCTTTTAGTTCATATGTATTTTTCTCAGGACCTTGGGCCTTGGTGCATTAAAGTGACTCAACACAGGGGTTGTTGTGCTCGAGTGTGAGCAGAAAATTAGCTACTAATGAGGTGGGAGGGGTAGAGCGCCTGGAACTCAGGCGTGCAGGGAATCACCGCCAGTCCATTACCGTAAGAAATAACTTGAGTTATGTGGATGGTGGCGAGCAGGGGTGAACCATGAACGAAACCTTTCCATCCAGATATAGCAGGCCAGTCAGGGCCGCATGATGGGGAGAACACCAGAGACGGGCTCCATGTCCATGGGAACAATCTGAAACCTGTGCAGAGCTGGCCTACACTTCCCCGTGCCTTTATGGTGCGGGGCGCCATTCACCCACTGTCCTCCCCTCCAGCAGCACCCGGAGAGAGCACCTGCCTCCTGCTGCGGTGTCTGTCCGTGACTGTCCATGGTGGCCTCGGGTCCAAAACAGTGTCCAGGACTGATACTTGAGAGCCCAGGAGGAAGCCGGGCAGGCCCGTGTTCGGGCTGATCTATCAAGAGGCAGCCCTGCCCCACCCAGCTGGTCGTTGGCCGGTCCCAGGTGGCCAGGACCCACCCCAGCCTCCCGTCACAGAGTGTGCCTGAGCGCAGAGCAAAGCTAAGCCATTCCTAAGGCCGTGTGGGATGGCCTGGCAGGTGGCACCATGTGATCTCCCACTCCCCGTGCTGGGGAAGGTGTAGGTGCAAAGAGTCAGCCGTTGTCCCTGGCCTGACCCGGGCCCCCCACAGCGGCATCTGAGACTCTCATGCGCCATCCTAATGCCTCCACCACTCCTGGTGTTACTCCATCTGTGTCAAGTTGGGAGTGACTTACAGAAAGTGTAAAAGTAACCCTTCTCAGCGTAGCTTGGTTGGGATGACATATGTGTGACCCTCCGGGAGCTGAGGTCCATCCACACTGAGCCGTTTCCAGAGAACAGCTCAGAGTCACTGATTCCTGCCCAGAGCAGGCCTCTGGTTCCTGAAAAACCAGAAAAGTCACTTCTTCACTCCAAGAACAAACCCCTGACAGACCGCTAATTCTTCCCCTCCTTTCAGAGAGGAGGGAAGACGAAACCCCAGGCAGCACCCGTATCCCTTTCCACACAGAAAGGGGCCTGTGACACAAGGCGGGGACATGGGCCAGGAGTCAGCGGGTACAGCCAGGCAAGGCTCAGCCCCACCTCTGGTGACCGTCAAGGAGGTCCTGGCTGAGGTGGCAGGGACATGTCACCAGGAGCAGAGAGCAGGCCTGCCCCAACCGGGGAGAACCTCAGGGCCCCTGGCTCCCTGCCTCAGTCTCCCACTGATGACTGTCCCACGGAAACATCGAGGGGGTGAGATGGCCTACCAATGACCACGCCAGATTTTGCTGAATCGGTGGGGGCTGTGCAGTGCTTATCAAATGCAGATTCTTGGGCTGGCCCGAGTTCTAGGGACTCAGAACTTCCAGGTGTGTCTTTGATAAGCAGGCCCACGGGGTGCGAGCTCCCCAGTGGCGCTGCGCTGTCCTTTCACTGCCTGGGGGCAGAGAAGGGAAGCTGGTCTTACCCAGGGCGGTCAGGTGGGCAGTGCCACCTATTCATGATCTCTTCTGCTGTGGGCAAAACTTCCTCTTGGGCGTTCAGGTGAATGCAGAAACCTGGACCCGAGCGGTTGTCACAATGAGAACTGCCTCCCAGGGACCCATACCTGGGCAAGGTAACCCTGTCGGCAAGCTGCAGTTTCCTCCCAGCTCTGAGCAAGTGAGGCTTTGTGATTCTGTATCTCTCATCTCCTGGGAGTCCTCCTGGAGCCAGAATGTGGACCATCCACCAGAACGCAGTTTTATCAGCTGCCCACCCCACCCCCACTTCTCAGTCCTGGCGCTGTGGGGCCCTTGTTCCCCAGGCACACGAAAATCTAGGGTAGGCCCCAGCACGTATCTGGTCACTCTCAAATAATAAAAAGTCCCCAGTCACTTTGGGTCACAGAAACAGCCTCATTTTAGTAACTGCTAGGTGACAATAAAAAATAAAAACGCCAAACAGATCCCAGCCTACTGGAAAGCTTGAAAATGCTCCGTCCCACCTCAAGGCAGGCTCCGGGTAGCCTGTCCCCAGCCCCTGCCCGGCCCTCAGAGAATGTGCCTGAGCTAGAACAAAGCCAGCCTATTCCCAAGGCTGTGGAGAACATTCCCCCAAGTGCACCCTATGGGCATCGGCTCTCAGCAGCTGAGTCCTCTGCGCCCCCCAAGCTCCTGGGGTGTGCATGCAGAGAGGGGGCAGCCTGCCCCTGGAGAGATGGGTGGCCCTCTGAACAACCTCTTCAAAGAAAAGAGTTCTCTCTGAATTCCAGGGGCGTTTTGTCAGGCTCCAACTCTTTTATAGGCTGGGGAGGAGGGAGCTGAGTTAATGGTTTCATAACTTGTTTTCCGGCATTTCCTTCACAAGTTCTGAAAGGTGGGGTGAGGGGTTCTCTCCTGGCACTTGGGAGAGAAATTTCCTCTTGAGGCCCTGGCCAGAGATGGCACAAAAAGCATCTCATGTTAACATCCTGCTCTGGGGATGGTGGCCAAGTGTCATGACACCCCTGGCTTGTGATTCAGTATCTGAAGGGACGAGGGATGAGGGAATGAGACTGTGGCTCCAAAGGGAAAAGTCCCCCTTGGGTGGGGATGGGGGAACAGGCCAGAAGCAAAGCCCTGGGCAGAGTTGTTGAGGGACACACTGGATGTGCCATCCTGCGGGGGCCCGTCTGGTGACCCCCCTGATGCAATAGCAGCCTGGCCCTGTGGCTCTGGCAGTGCTTGGAAGCAGGGTCACACCATCTGGGTGGGCCTGCCCTCCACTTCCTGTGAGGACCTGGCAGCTTTCCGAGGTCAGGAGCTCTGGGGTAAGGTGCTGGGCCGTGCCCACCTGAGGCGCCGCCCTTCCCTGCCCTGTGGGCAGTTTCCCTGCGTGGCAGGGCAGTGGAGCTCCACCCGTTGGCCCTGGGGGCTGAAGGTTTGACATGGGCAACTCCCAGGCTATTGGGAGGTCAGGCATTGGGATATGAACTGTGAGTTATCAACAATTCACTGACTTGAAAAATAATCAGGCATTTCACACCCATTGGACTAGTAGAAAATTATAAACTCTACAAAATGACCATGATACTACCAAGTATAGCAAGGATGATGGGCAACAGGGGCTTTCATACTGCTGGTGGGGCATGGGAAGGCCCAGGTCTGGCCTGAAGCTTAGACAATTTGGGAACCTTCTTTATAAAATATGAAGGAAAGGAGGGTTTAGGGTCTTGGAAGGGGCCTGAACCAGTGGGGTCCTGAGCTTGATTAAACTTCTTCAGCTTCCCAGTAACTCTGCTCCTGGAGTGTGTAAACTGGAATAACCCTTGTGGATAACAATGCGGGAACATCTGGAAAACGAAGATATGCATTCCTTATGTGCCAGCCAGTCAAGCCCTCCCTGTGTTCTTGGAAGGAATTCCCAACATATAACTAAAGAGGCAAGTACGAGACTGTTTTTGGCAATGCTATCTGCAATAGCAACAAACAAGAAACTAGAAATGGCCAAAATGTCCACCAACAGAAGAACGGACGAACAGTGTCAACACGTATAAACTCAAAACATGGTTGTATGAAAAATGTGTTGCAAAAGGATATATACAGGATGACACTATTTTCATAAAGTGTGAAAACATATGAAACAATGCCATGTGCAGTTCACAGTTAGGTGTGCAGCAAAGGTCCAAACCCCGGTTGGGAATAATGAACACCACAGTTAGCCTAGGATCATCCTGAAGATGGAGGGAAGAGGATCAGGTAACAGTGGAATATCCAGAAACCTTAAATGCCATCTGAAAAGCTTTATGTCCTTCATACTAAAAGTAAATAAGGTGAAATATGAAGATTCGATAAAGTTGAGTGATAATATGTGTGTGCCTCTTACCGTATTATATATCCTTTTCTATATTTAAAATATTTCTTTTTGTATTTTAAAAATTGAAGTTCACATAACATAAAAGTAGCCATTTAAAACTGACTAGCTCACTGGCACCTAATCCATTCACAATGTCATGCAACCACCATCTCTAGCTAATTCCACATTTTCATCCCCCAGAAGGAAGGCCCAACTCCATTAAACAGTGTGCCCCAATTCTCCTCGCAGCCCCTGGCAAGCCACCAGTCTGTGTTCCATCTCTGTGGATGTACCTATTCTGGGCATTTTATAAAAATGGAATTCTGCAATATGTGACTTTTTGTGGCTGGTTTCTTTTACTTAGCATAGTGTCTTCAAGGTTTCTCAACTTCGGAGTAAGAATCATTCGTTCCTTTCTACGGCTGAATGGTATTCTGCTGCATGGATATATAGCAACTTGTTTTCCATTCATTTACTGATGGACATTTGGGCTGTTGCTACCTGTTGGACTGTGAATAGTGCTGCTATGGACACACATGTCCACGTACCTGTCCCAGTCACTGCTTTCAGTTCTTCTGGTCATAAACCTAGGTGTAGGCTTGCTGGGTCATATGGCCATTTTTTGAGGAATCACCAAACTGTTTTCCACAGCATTTTACATTCCCACCAGCATTGGAGGAGGGTTTCAATTTCTTCACATCCTGGCTACTACTTGCTACTTTTCAGTTTTTTTATAATAATCATCCTAATTTCATGTGAAGTGGTAATGCCATTGCTTTGATTTGCATTTCCATTATGACTAATGATGTCGAGCATCTTTCATGTGCTCCCTAGACATTTATGTATCTTCTTTGGAGAAATGTCTATCCAAGTCCTTTGCCCATTTTCTAACTGGGTTGTGTGTCTTTTTGTTGTTGAGTTGTAGTTGTCCATAATTAAAAAAAAAAAGCAAACCAGGGCCTTTTAATTCTCTATTCTTTCCATACATCAAGACACATAAAGCTTCGTATTTACAATCTTACATAGTCTTCCAGAGGAAAGCTTAAAGGACTGATACCTGCTTTATTTTCTGCTCTCCCAAGCACCCTGTGAGCCCATCCCCAATCTAGAGAGGAAGAGATTCAGAAAGGAGAACTGAGACGTCCAAGGCATCTAGGGGTGGGGGCAGGGGTGGTGTTAGGGGGAGCAGGGGCTGAGGTGGAGGAGAAAAAATCACTTCTAAGACAGATGAAAGGGAAGCAAGGGAGAATTATTTCTTCCAGAAGCCCCTACTACCCCCTATTACGGCAGGTCACAAAATCGCCCTGGAGGAGTAAATTTCTACTGATCCATGGTTCTGAGATTTCCTACACCTGACATTCTATTTTTATTTGGTGGATTTGGGAATCCTCCTGTCCTGTCCAGGGCAGACTGCCCTGCCTGGCTGGGCTGTTCTACCCTCAGGGCACTCCCTCCCTTCATCTGTGACACCAAGAGGAGGCAGAGGGTCTCGGAGGCCATCCCGTCTGTGAAACCAGGTCTCCACTGCCACCACCTGCTACCACTTGAACCTGCTGTCAGGGCAAGAGGAAGAGAGTGCACCAGACCCTTCTGCATGAAGCCCGGCTAACACACACTCTCATGATTCTTGTTAGAGGGTCCCCAAACATCTACAAAGGCAGAGTGAGCCACTCATCAGGAAAATTTAAGAGACAGTAGAAGACCTTTTACTTAAAAATCTCTGTCCCATCACACCATCAGCCATCATCTCTTGGTCCTGAAACTCTGCCTTTGTAAATAACAGCCGCCCCTGTAGGAACCACCCATTCCTTACTCCCTCCAGCCTGGGGCAAGCACAGGCCAAGTGCTGAACAGAAGCACTGAGATGAACCACTTGGGGAAAGAATGTTCCAGCAGATGCAAGCCCCTCCCCACTTGGCCTGGGTGTCCCTATGTATAAATGGTAGGGCTGGGCTTAGGGCTTAGTGGTGTCAGGGTTTCGTCTAGGTGTTACCTCCTTGATTCTGACTAGCTCCAGTATTTAAAGGCACTCTGGATACACCCATGTTGGGCTCAACTCAACTCTCACAAGTCCAGTGATAGGGGTGCCAACCAGGCAAACTCAGTACCCTTTGCCCTTTTCCCCCCAAACCCTCGATGGATAACAGAACCTGCCCTTTGCTGTACACACCCTCTCACCTCTGAGCAGACAATAAAGAGCTGGAGTCTGTTTTTCAACAGTCAGGTTTGGACATTTTCTTTTCCAACCAACTCTCCAGGCAGCCACCTTTGGCAGGGAGGGGTGCAGGAAAGGAGTCTCCGAGGCTGAAGCTCACGCCACCACTGAATAAATAGAGCTGCTCCCTCCCAGGTAAGGACCTGTGGGTCCCGAAGAGTCCGAGGCTGAGGGCCGTCTGAAGCCGTTTACCAGGAGCCCTTTCCCGCAGCAGCCCGCGGCGGAGGCTGTGCGGCTCCAGTGTAAGGGGAACCCACGGCCAGTGCAAGAGGGGACCCGACAGCCCAGGGTCGGCCGGGGCTCGGGACCCTCGTCTCCACCTGTCCCTCCCCCTTCCTCCTGTCCCACACACAGGGCGCAACGACTGCGGCGAGTAAATAAATGATGGCTTGTGTTATTATTTCCAGATCAAGGTTGTCGCAAATACTCCCCAGAAACTTTGAACAGCCAGGAGAGAATAATCCGGATTCAGTGCCTCCTACTACACCAATCCAATCTCCCAACACGCTTGGTGATAGTACTCAGGTTTCTTTCACTGATTGTTTTTTTTTTTTTTCTTAAACCTAATCCTGACCCTGGAAAAAGCTGGGCGTCTCTACAAGGACGTCGCTCTCCAGCAAGGGCGTTCTCCGCGCGGCCCGTGTGAAGCGGGTCGCGCGCGCAGCGAAGGGACCCCGACGCGCTTGCAGTTATCCGACCCATGCTGTGCCCTTGGTTTTTCCACCCAAGTCCTGGACACTAGAAGGGCCCGAACGACTGGGGGTCGGAGGAGAGAGACTTTTCCCGCTCCGACGCCGCTACCCCGGCGCTCGGGGGACCCGCGCAGCTTGCGGGTCTGAGGGGCGGCGGACTGAGCCCCCGCGGGCGCAGCACCGCCCATCCCGGGCACCGCGCGGGGCACGCGAGCCACTCACAAACTCCAAAATGAAGAGCAGGTCCGGGAAGGTGGTGAAGACCGAGAAGCCGCTGGGCAGGCTGCTGCCGCCCGATGCCGCTGCGGGGGCCATGCCGGCTGCTGGCGTCGCCTCGGGACGGGACGCACGCGGCTCCCCGCTGACCGCCCGCTCGCTCGCTCGCCCGGCGGAGCCTAGTGGCTGGGGCGCCCCGCGCGCCGGTTAAGAGTCGGGGAGCTGGGGCGGGGGAAGGAGGAGCCGGGGCCGCCCCGCGCCCCGTCCAGCCCCCGCCCGACCAGCAGGGTGCGCTGGGGACCCCGCCCCGGCGCCGCCCCACCTCACCCGCGGTCGTGCTGGGCTGGGCGCTGGGGAGAGGGCTCGACACCCGGGTCCCACCTCCTGGTGCCACCTCCTACCGGGAGCAGGACAAAGCCCCCTCGGCGTGACGCGTCGCACGCTTTGTACTCTTCGTGCGCGATCACCTTCCCGTGAGAATGATAACCATCAATCACTAGGCCCCCAAACTCCCCACCGTGGACTCCCCGGGTCACCATTGCTGTAACCGTTCTTAAGTCGGAGTCCTTCTTTGCTGGGTGCTTTACCGTGCGCGTCCTCCGCGTCCAGACCCTCGGCGAGACCAGCTCCCAGTCCTGCCCGCGGCTGCAGGCCGGGGGTCTGCAGCGGCTGCGCCGAGACCAGCTCTCGCCACCCCGTCCTTCTGGCGCCTTCGGAGCCCCGGCCGGGACCCCACGCCCGCGTCCTTTTCCTCTCTTGGAGCTGCGTCTGTGGGTCTGAGGGTAAGAGGTTGTCCTCAGCGCTGCCCGCCCCGGGGGAGGGCTGCTGGGGGCGGACTGGGGCAGGTCTGCTCCAAGTGACAGGAAGGGGCACTTCTAGAGTAGACTTACCCCTTTGGCTCAGAGAGGGTAGCCAGGCGCCTCTGCTGATGGGACGACCCCTCCTCCCCATGTCCTAAGACTGCCTGCTGACTGCCAGGGTTTTTTTCTAGACCACAATTTCTTTACTCTTTTTTGCCATTATTTTAAGTCAAGTATCAGACTCCAGAAGTTACCCCTTTATTTTGATGTAGAAACTAGTACTGAGTTTTCATCTACAAATCCTAAAGCCTAAAATCTGTCCCCAGCTCAGACTCCGCAGTGCTTCTGTGGCCTCACCTGCAGCTGGCAGCAGGGCTCAGAGCTGCCCTCTCTCCAGTGGGACCCTCACTCTTTCCCCTCTGCACAGCTCTTTTTCCTTCCCAGTCCCTGTGAAGAGAAGTAACTGTCTGGACACATTTTCCAAAGCAAAAATCTGTGCCCAAGAACTGTACATTCTGACCATTTATGGAGAGGGCCCAGGCATTTGCAATGAGAAAATCCCACTGCACTTCTGTGAACCGCCTTGGGCTGCTTGCTGGCCTTGGTGGCTGGAGACCTAGGGTGGGACTGTGGCAGGGCCCATTGACCCCTGCCAGGTGTCCAACGCGGGACCTCTCTGCCTGAATGAGCCTTCGGGGCACAGTGGGTTGTGTCAGGGGCCCTTGCCCAGGGCCCCACCCACCATCTTACGTGGTGTCAGGCCTGCTGGCTCTGGAAGGACATCTCCCTCCCTGAGAGACTCTAGTGGGGACAAGCCTGAAAGCAAGGTGACCACAGAGCCACAGCTGGCCTTAGGTAGGACAGACTATCAAGTAAGTCCAGCCAAAGCCACTTGGCGATTTCTCTATCGTAGTCACTAATTTAAAGACACAGAGGTCTGTAGGGAAATGCAGATTAAAACCACAATGCGATATCACCTCACACCAGTGAGGATGGCCAACATCCAAAAGACAAGAAACAGCAAATGTTGGCGAGGATGTGGAGAAAAGGGAACCCTCCTACACTGCTGGTGGGAATGCAAATTAGTTCAACCATTGTGGAAAGCAGTATGGAGGTTCCTCAAAAAACTCAAAATAGAAATACCCTGTGACCCAGTCATTCTACTCCTAGGAATTTACCTGAAGAAAACAAGATCCCAGATTCAAAAAGACAGATGCACCCCTACGTTTATCGCAGCACTATTTACAATAGCCAAGATATGGAAGCAACCTAAGTGTCCATCAGTAGATGAATGGATAAAGAAGATGTGATACATATACACAATGGAATATTACTCAGTCATAAAAAGAAAAGAAATCCCACCATTTCCAACATGGATGGAGCTAGAGGGTATTATGCTCAGTGAAATAAGCCAGGTGGAGAAAGACAAGTACCAAATGATTTCCCTCATCTGTGGAGTATAACAACAAAGCAAAACTGAAGGAACAAAACAGCAGCAGACTCACAGACTCCAAGAAGGGACTAGTGGTCACCAAATGGGAAGGGGAAGGGAGGGCGGGTGGGGAGGGAGGGAGAAGGGGATTGAGAGGCATCAAGATCAGCACACATAATGTGGAGGGGTCACAGGGAAGACAGTACAGCACAGAGAAGACAAGTAGTGACTCCGTGGCATCTTACTACACTGACGGACAGTGACTGCAATGGGGTGTGGGGGAACTTGATAATATGGGGGAATGTAGTAACCACAATGTTTTTCATGTGAAACCTTCATAAGAGTGTATATCAATGATACCTTAATTAAAAAAAGATTGTGTATCAATGATACTTTAATTTAAAAAAAAACAGAGGTCTGAGGAACTCTGAATAATCTCTTTGCCTGTGGAGGTTTTTGTCTTTTGGTTTGATTTTTTGCTAGCTATTTCAAACCTTTTCTGCTAAGTCCGTCAGGCTTGGGCCTGCAACTTTGGGGAAAAGGCTCCCTGGTATATCACAGTGAAGCTGTCCAACCATCACTTGATAAGGCCTAAGAAGAAAGGCGGTCTGGCCAAGGTCAGTGAGGCTTGGCCCTTGCTCTGTGACCCTGTAGTCCTTTGTGTGATGTTCGCCTTTCTGACCATACTCTACCTTCTGCAGGGTGTCCCTACCCCCACCTCACCATCGGCCAGTCTCCTTCCCGGTTATACCCTCAGCTCCCAACCAAGAACCCAGCCCATGGTAGGTGCTCTGTAAATGTCTGTGCAATGCCAACTTTGTGCTGACTGCCTGAGGAGGGAATGGAATGGCTCTGAATGCAGGATATTGGGAAGTACAGATGGGTCTGTCTTTATTTCATAGCAGAGCTTCCAGATGGTGCTCTGAGCCCCTTGCTGATGACTTAGGTGGTTCATACTTACAAGAAGCCCAGGACAATAAAAAAACCCACCTCAGACAATAACACCTTACAGTGTCCTCAGTCTTCCTAGGAGCCTCATGGGTGTGAATGTGGGGGGTCTGTCTGGGTGGATCTGGGGCTTCTTTCAAAATAATAACATGGCCTAGGATGGGTATATACGAAGTAGAAACTAGATGGTGGGGAATGCTATGCCAGTCTGAGGGTGTCAGGGGAGGGAACTGGCAGGAAGGAGAAGAGATTGGGCGAGAGGGCCGTGTTCAGGGAAAGACTTGTGGGCAGGAATTGCCAGCAGGAGGTGTGATTTGCTTTTGAGGCCTGTAGAATGACTCCCGTTTTACTGATGCGGTGGTGGAGACTCAGAAATGTTAGCAGCTTCCCAGGCCCACAAAGCGGGTGAGTGGTGGAGCTCAGCCTTGAACCCGAGTCCTGCTGTGCGTGCGCAGCTGCAAGCACATGTCTGACAGCTCCCAGGACGGGCATTGCAGGTCAAGTGCCATGCTCTGTGCAGACCATCAGCAGCCCCCAGAGTCAGGCTCCGTGGTCCCATCAAGCATGGCACTGGGCACTTGTTCTGGAGGCATCTATGCCCAGTGGACAGGGCTCTGGACCTTCCCCTTCTGACTGGGAACATGGGTTGGAGGTCATCATCCCCACTTATGGATGGAAAGCTGGGTGAAGGCCCAAGTTCTGTGAGCTCCCCTGGGCTGGCACTTACCTCAAGGGACTTTTTTTGTCCCAGTCACTCACAGTCCCAGATTTTACCCATGGCACAAAGTGGTGAGGGCACCTGCTGAGGGGATGGATTGATGACAGTCACAGGAGGATGGAAGGGAGGCAGCGTAGCTGAGGGCCCACTACGTGCCAGCATAGCTGAGGACCTACTACGTGCCTAGCACTGCCATGGTCATTTTGCCCACATGACCTCAATTTAACCCTACAGAGCCTTTCCAGTAGGCATCACCCCACCATACAGGCTCAGGGTGGAGAGGGGATGTGTCCAGACCACAGGGAAGGCACTGGGCCTCTTGCCCATGGAAGGCAGGCATCCCCACTGCCTCTGTGCGTACTGCATAGCGACCACACACTTGAAAACTAGAGGTGGTGGGTGCTCGCCCGAGAGCTGGCCTGTGATGGGCCGGTGGGCACCTGAGTCCCGCTGCCTCCAGGGTCAGTGAGCCACTGTGTGTGATCTTTTCCCCTTGTTCCCAGTCTCCTCTGGGCTCATGTGTCCTAGTGCCAGGGAGCCCCAGCACCCCCCCTGCACCTGAGAGTCATGGCCAGGCTCCGAGGTTGCCAGCACCAAGCAAAGGCTGGCATTGTCTGGGTGTCGTGGGGACAGCGACAGGGACAGAGGGTGGTGGGGCTGTGAGGAGGGAAGACAGAGTCCCTGCTCCCTACCTGAGTTCCACCCAAAAGGGACATT
Source organism: Smutsia gigantea (assembly GCA_032199065.1). Classification (NCBI taxonomy): domain Eukaryota; kingdom Metazoa; phylum Chordata; class Mammalia; order Pholidota; family Manidae; genus Smutsia; species Smutsia gigantea. Next base: position 144,950 of record JAVSCE010009536.1, read on the forward strand.
CTGTAGTCACAGTCTGTAGACACCTGGCCCGGGGGCTTGCTCTCACTGCAGGCCACACGCTGAGGTAGCACAGGGGGCCAGTAGTTCTCAACCACACTGGGGTGGGGCAACTCCCGTTTCTGAGCACCTTTCCGATGCACTGAAGATTTAACAGGAAACTGAGTGGAGGCCCCTGAGCTCCAGCGTCCCGTCAGAGCCAGTTCAGTAGGAGCTGCACACCAGGGACAGCGTGTTAGTACGGCAGCCATGATCTCCCCTTTGGAGGCTTATCACGGGGCTCAGGAGACAGAGCTCAAACACCCTCCCAGTCAGGTGTGTGATGAGGTTGGGTGCTGGAAGGAGAGTGCAGGGAACCCCGAGGAGAGCATCTACCGGCCCAGCCTGACTTGGCCTCCGGATGGCAGCTTGCAGGAAGAAGTGACCCTGGAGTGAATGGTTAACTAGGAGGTGGGGGAGAGAGAGGCTTCCCTACAGAGGAAGAGCGGGCACCAGCCCCTGGCTGTATCCTGGGAGAGTGTCAGGTTCTGCTCTGCGCCCTGTGTGGGCTGCAATCATACATAAGGAAATCCATAATAAAAGTCAGAGGCACAGGGGTAGAGCCGGGAGGTAGACCGTGAACAACCGTAGGAATCCAGCCAAAGGAAATGGGCAGAGGCAGCCAGTTCTGGAAGAGCCGTGGCAGAGGACTGATGCAGAGGGGAGCAAGCAGGGGTGACCAAGCCAAGGGAGCAGCGTGGGTGACTCCTGGAGGCCGGAGAGCATGTGCTCTCTGTGGGGAGCAGGGTAAGAGCTGGTAAGGCAAGAGCAGGCTGGGCCCAGGAGGAAAGAGGCAAACTGCCCGGGGCAGATAGCCTCCACCAAGCTTAGTCATCGCTCCCCGTCCTGCCCTGAGACTAACCAGGTTCATTCTTTCCGCCAGAGAGGGGCTGGACCCTGCACCTCTACATGAGAGCTCACGACCTGCCCGGTGAGCTGCACGGGGAATTTGGCCCAAGTTGCCTGAAACAGCAGAAGCATCAGATGCGCAGAGCAGGGCTGGGCCAGTGGGTCCTCGGAATGCAGTCTCAGCAGGTCTGGGGCTGGGCTGGGCTGGGCTGGGCTGGGCTGCTCCCACGGTAAGTGCTTTCCTTTGGGGTGACTCATGACGCCCCTCTCAGATGGCCTTTGCCACACCGCGTGTTTCTTAGATTTGGAAGCACTTGTTGACTAAATACCAGAATTTAGCAGATACTTCCTGGAATAACCGTGGTCTCCAGGCCTTTGACTCTCAAACTCTTACCTCCACCTGGGGCTCCCTGCAAAGCCTCCCCATGGGACCTGGCCCACTGTGGATGGCCAAGAACCCACCTTTTGGAGAAACCACTTGCCCTCCAGTTACTGAGAGAATGAGAAAAACTTTTCTCCTCTCACCTACCGTGCCAGTGAGCCCTGTCTCACTATCTCTTTTTCATAGCATTTCTGTTTTCTGTTGGAGAAAAATATACTTACACCTAGAAAACATTGAAAAGAATATTATACTAATGGCCCCTTGTTCTTCTAAATCAAGATGACTATTTTCATTTCTGCATGTTCTCTTTTAGAACTCAGGAAAAGGCAGCCATTACCTCTCTGAGCTTCTCCACATAGTGAGTTGTCCCTTCATTCAACCTCAAATGCACCCCACCCCCACCCCGAGTGACACACTCAAGCTGTCTGAGTGCAGGGAACCAGGCTGGCAAGGACAGTATATGTGGGCACCCTGGTGGTGAAGGTGAGGTCGTTCGACCTGCAAGCATTCCAGGCGGGGGCCATCAGGGCCCTTGCCAAGGCCAGCATGAGTTCCCTCTGGGGGACGGGAGAGCAGTCCAGCAGGTGCCCATGTTTCTTCAGTCCTTGGAACAGTCAGTGCCAAGTGCTTGGAGCAGAGCCAAAGGAACAGGGGTGCAGGGACCAGCCCAGAGGTTTCTGAATTGACCTGGGGTCCCTGGAGATCCCGAACAGCATGAGATCAGAACACACAATAAAACCATCAAACTGCAACCAAGCGGAATATGAAACCTGGTGTGGGAGAAGAATGGGATGTTCTTATGGGGAGTAGTAGGAACTTGCTAATTCATCTCTTGGTACCCCATGCTTAGCACAGGGCCTGGTACATGGGAGGCCCAGCCAGTGCTCACTGAAAGGCAGGGAGAGAGGCTCGGGGAAGGGGAGAGAAGGAAAGAGGGAGGGACGTCAAGCATGCAGGCAGGCTTCTGGAAAGCCGAGGAGCCCTCCGACTCTATTGACCTTTTTGCCTTTTCCCAGCCTCTTCTCGTTTCCACTGGTGTCCCATTGCTTTCCTAAACTTGCCAGCCGTGACACAAAGTGTATCCTTGGGGTGAATCGATTTCCTATCATGACAAACAGACCTGTTTTTTCCAGCTGTGGGGCATAAAGGAAGACGAAGGAAACAATGTGGCTGCCCTGGGTCTTGGTCTATGAGTCAGAGCAGCGAAGGCCTTGGAGGAGAAGGGAGGGGACCTGCCACTTCCTCACCTGGGAGGAGGCTTCTGAGAGTTGGGCCAGAGGAGAAAGCCCAGCCAAAGAGGACGCAGCCTGTGGGGAGGTGGGCTGGGCCCTCACCCCGCCAGCCCAGCTGGTCTCAGGGCCAGTCCTGACTCTGTAGGGCTGGGCGTGGTCTCCTGGGGGACTATTCAGACCCTATCATCTCTGCACCACCTCCCAGACCCGTCTTCTCATAAACCCACTGCCTCAAAGACCAGAGAACTCCCAGACCCCACTGTGTCCCTAAACCACCATCTCTCAGACCCTAGCATCTCTTGGATCCTAATCCCCTAAACATCAGGGAAACCAGAATCCTGACGTGACCAGCTTCTCTGAGACAGGACAGCCTCGCTCCACCTCCCGCACGTCTGATTCATTGCTCTGGGTGAAAGAACAGCCCATTCTCAAGATGGCCTGTGACCACATCCAGTCAGCACAGGACAAGTCACCCCAACACATGAGGTCTGGGTCCATACTGTGGGATGCCATGACCGCACTGGAAAAGGGGCAATAGATACCCATGTGCTGGTGCAGGAGGATGGCCAGGAGAGCATCTTTGGGGGAGAAAAGAAGATACACACCAACGAAAAAGCATAATCCATGTTTTTTTCTTTTAAGAGAATGTAAGTTTGTGAATGGGTAGATAAATAAATCCCTGGAAGGACAGAAGACACGCTTTTCACAAGGGTTCCCTCTGGGGACGGGACTGGTGGGTGAGGGAAAGGAAGGGCTGAGGGTAAGAGAGAGAGATGTCCCCTGTTCTTCAGCTGGTGGACACAGAATATAGAATTTGTCATTGGAAAACCCTTTAAAGGAAAGGACATCTTGGCTCCCGCCTGCTGAGCTGTGGAGTTCTCTTCATTCTGTCACGCCAGGGACTCCGGCGTGCAAGGCCAGCTAGCTGGGGCTTGGATCTCAGAGCTCTCCACTTCTGGAAATGTCATTTTATTTCTCCCTACCCCCACATGGCCTCAACCGCTAACAGGCTAGAGGTGTGGCTGGACAGAGATGTTGTACATGAGGCCGGGGACAAGGAGGCCCGTCTCCCAGCTGCTGGAGGTGACTTCAAATTACTTGATTTCTGTGCTTTGATTTCCTTGTCTATAAAAAGGCAACAGCAATCTCTCTCCCACAGGGCCATTTGTAGGAAATGTGTATCTGGGGTGCTTTGCAGTGCTGACAGGAGGAACATGTCAAGCCTTGGAAGCTGGTACTAACAGATGCTCACAAAATTCCCCCGATTTACCATCGTCCTGTGTGCGCAGCCCTTCCCAGACCTCCATTCACTGAAGAACCCCAGCTTGGTTGCAAATCCCATGAGAGAGCATTCTAGTTCTCACTCACACACCTGCCTCTCTGCCTCATCTCCTCGCAGTCACCTCCCGGACCTGAGGCTATTTCTGTCCCTTCCTCTTTCAGCAAGTGGAAGTTTCTGTTCTGGTCACTGTAAGAGTCTTCAATCATGAATTCCTGTAACTTGGAAGATGGCACGCATGAAACCAAAGGGTGACACTGGGGAAATGTCATTTGCTGCCTAACTTTGAGCTCTTAAGAGGGGTCCCCATGGCCTTGCAATGCTGGGGAAGGATGACAAATTCAAAAAGGTCCAGAGTTTTTATCAGCAAATAAAATCTCTCGGTCCCAGTAGAAACCCAGCCGTTGGTGGACTCACTTCCTGGGTGGTTCACCCCTACTGCTCCCACAGCATGACACGGGCCAGGTGCCACCTAGGGTGGCAGGGGAATGAATACCTTCTCCCCTGGCTCGCCCGGTCTTAGTCACCTGGCCAGCCTGCTCTGGACGTCTCACCCTTGGGTGGCCTCTCAGGTCTGTAGGGGTGGGCGGGGGCCAGCCCAGCTCTAAAGTAGGGGACAGAAGCAAAATTGCTACTGGCAGCCCATCGGGCTCTGCCCTGGGTCAGGCCTGGTTCACTGGGCGTCTGAGCAGGTGCCTTCAGCCCCGAAGGCTCCATTTTGCCTTTGTGGAAACCAGGACCTCCTGGGTCCCGTTCTGTCAGGCTAGTTTCTGAGTGCCCACCCTGGGAGGCAGAGGGGTGCAGGTGTGATTACCTTCGCTGCTCCCATCCCCCAGCCTGCTGGCACCTCTCCTGCTATCCCCACCCCCTCATCTGCGGGGCCCCGTGCCAGTCACCCGCGAGCTGAGCCACAGATTCTCTTTCCTTAGAGACCTCCTGTGGCTCATCTGGGCCCCCGCTCCCCTGGTGAGAGGTGGGAGTGCCCACTGCTGCTGGTAACATGATCACCCCTTTGCTCAGCTGGTTCCCTGTGCTCACTGTTTTACATATGTTATTTCACTAATTGCGCAATAACTCTACTTAAAAAAAATTTTTTTTATTGTGGTCAAATACATTTAACATAAAATTTATCATCTTAACCATTTTTAAATGTACAGCGTAGTGGCATTAAGTACCTGCACGGTGTGCAGGCCTCCCCACCATCCACGTCCAGAGCCTTTCTCATCTTGTAAAACTGAAACTGTCCACTTCAAACACTACCTCCCCGTTCTCCCCTCCCCCGGCTCTGGCAACCGCCATTCAAGTTACTGTCCTTATGTTGACTATTCTGAGTATCTCATGTAGATGGAATCACACAGTGTGTATGTTTTTGTGACTGGCTTATTTCATTTAGCCTAATGTCCTCAAAGTTCATTCATGTTGTACCATAAGTCAGAATTTCCTTCCTTTTCAGGGCTGAATAATAGTCCCTTGTACATATAGACCACTTTGTGTTTATCCATTCTTCCTTCGATGGACACTTGGGTTGCCTCCACATTTCAGCTATTGTGAATAATGCTACTATGAACATGGGTGTACGATTTGAGACCCTCCTTTAATTTGTTTAGGTAGATACACAGAAGTGGCTGGGTCATATGGTAGTTCTAATTTTAATTTTTTGAGGAATCCGCCATACTCTTTTCTATAGCAACTGAATTGTTTCACATTGTCACCTACAGTGTACAAGAGTTCCAATTTCTCCACACCCTGTCAACACGTTATTTTCTGTTTTTGTTTCTCATAGTAGCCATCCTAATGGGCGTGAGTTGGTATCTAATTGTAGTTTTGATTTACATTTTCCTAATGATTAGTGTGATGTTAAGTATCTTTTCGTAGGCTTATTAGCCATTTGTACATCTTTTTTGGAGAAATGTCTGTCCAAGTCCTTTGCCCATTTTTGAATTAGGTTATTTGCTTTTTGGTTATTGAGTTTTAGTTCTCTATATATTCTGGATATTAATCCCTTATCAGATACATGATTAGCAAATATTTTCCCTCATTCTGTGGGTTACCTTTTTACTCTATGGACAGTCTCTCTTGATGTACAAAATTTTAAAATTTTCATGAAGTCCAATTTGTCTGTTTTTTCTTCTATGGCCTGTGTCTCTGGTGTCCTACCCAAGAAATCACAGCCAAACCAAATGTTGTGAAGCCGTTGTCCTATGTTTTAAGAGTTTTGTCTTACATTTAGATCCTTGACCCATTCTGAGTTAATTTTTGTATATGGTATAAGGCAAGTGTCCAGCTTCTTTATTTTGCATGTGGATATCCAGTTTTCCTAACATTATTTGTCAAAAAGACTTCCCTTGCCCATTGAATGGTCTTGACACCCTTGTCAAAAACCATCTAACCATATATGGAAGGATTTAATTCTGGACTCTATATTTTATCCCTTTGGCCTACATGTCTACCTTTTTTTCTAATACCCACACTACTTTGATTACTATAATTATGCAGTAATTTTGAAATCAGGAAATGTGAATCTTCCAGTTTGTTCCTCTTTTTCAAGATTGTTTTGGCTATTCAGAGTCCCTTGATATTCCGTACGAATTTTAGGATAGGTTTTTCTGTATTTCTAAAAAATGTCATTAGCATTTGATAAGAATTGCATGGAATCTGTAGATTGCTTTGGGTAGTATTGACAGTTTAACAATGTCAAGTCTTCCAGTCCATGTGTTTCCTCTCATACATGTCTTTAATTTCTTTCAGCAATGTTTTGTAATTTTCATCATACAAGTTTTTCACCTCCTTGGTTAAGTTCATTCCTAAGTATTTTATTCTTTTTTTATGGAAGTATAGTTGATATACAATATTGTATTAGTTTCAAGTATAAAACATAGTGGTTTGACAGTTATCTATGTTATTAAATGTTCATCCCAACTAGTGTAGTTACTGTCAACATAAAAATATATTCTCTATGCTGCACTTTCATAAAAATATGAAACACTTCACAAATTTGTGTGTCATACTTGCCCAGGGACCATGCTAATCTTTTCTGTATTGTTCCAATTTTAGTATATGTGCTGCTGAAGTGAGCACCTAAGTATTTTATCCTGTTTGAAAAAAGTGAATGGAACTGTCTTTGTAACTTCCTTTTCAGATTGTTTATGGTTCATGTATAGAAATGCAACTGATTTTTGGGTGCTGACTTTGTATTCTGCTATTTTTCTGAATTTATTTATTAGTTCTAAGAGTATTTTGGTGTAATCTTTGGGGTTTTCTACGTAAAAAATCATGTCTATAAACAGAGATAATTTTACTTCTTCCTTTCCAATTTGAATGTCTTTTACTTATATTTCTTGCTCTGGCTAGAACTTCCAGTACAATGTTGGAATAGAAGTAGTGAAATGCTGTTCCTGATTTTAGAGGAACTAATTTTCAGTATTTTTTCTTTGAGAATGATGTTTTCTGTGAGTTCTTCATATATGGCTTTTATTATGTTAAAGTTGTTTCCTTCTATTTCTATTTGTTGAGTCTTTTTATCATGAAAGGGCATTGGAATTTTGTCAAATGCTTTTTCTGCATCAGTCGAGATGATCATGTGGTTTTTTTCCTCTTCATTCTGTTAATGTAGTGTATTACATTGATTGATTTTCATATGTTGAGCCATCCTTGCATTCTAGGAATAAATCACACTTGGCCACGGTGTATAACCCTTTTAATATGCTGCTTAATTCTGTTTGCTATAGTTTAGTTGATCATTTATCAATGTTCAAAAGATATCAGTGTATAGTTTTCAGTAGTGTCTTTGGTGGTGATATCAGCATGATGTTGGCCCTGTAGAATGAGTTTGGAAGTGTTCTCGCCCCTTCAACATTTTAGAAATTTGAGAAGGATTGATATTAGTTCTTTAAATGTTTGGTAGAATTCACCAGTGAAGCCATGAGGTCTGGGACTTTTATCTGTTGGGATATTTTTGATTAATGATTCAATCTCCTTACTAGTTATGGGTCTATTCAAATAGTCTATCTCTTTGTGATTTAGTCTTTGTAGACTTTGTGTTTCTAGGAATTTGACCATTTCATCTTCTAGGTTATCTAATTTGTTGGTGTACAGTTGTTCATAATACTCTCCTAGTTTTTGAGTTGATTAATGTCCTCCTTCATTTCTGATTTTAGTAATTTGAGTCTTCTTTCTTTTTTCTTAGTCCATCTAGTTAAAGGTTTGCTGATTTTGCAGATCTTTTTGAAGAACCAACTTTTGGTTTTCATTGATTTTCTCTATTATTTTTCTATTCTTTATTTTATTTATCTCTGCTCTAATCTTTATTATTTCTTTCTTTTTTCCAGCTTCAAGTTTAGTTTGCCCTTTGGATAGCTCATTAAGTTGTAAAGTAAGGTTGTTTATTTGAGATCTTTCTTGTTTTGTAATGTTTTCATAGCTATAAATTTCCTTTTTAGCAACACGTTAGCTGCACCGCATTATTTTTGGCATGTTTTGTTTCAGTTTTCACTCATCTCGTATATCTAATTTCCTTTGTGATTTCTTCTCTGACCTATTGATTGTTAAGAAGTGTGTTTAATTTCCACAATTTTGTGAACTTCTCACTTTTCCTTTTGTTGTTAATTTTAACTTTATCCTGGTGTGGCCGGAGAAGATACTTTACATAATACCTATCTTTTTAAAGCTATTGAGACTTAATTTGTGGCCTAACATACAGTCTATCCTGGAAAATGTCCCATGTACACTTGAGAAGAACATGCATGTTGTTGATGGGTGGAATGTTCTGTAAATACCTGTTAGTTCTAGTTGGTTTCATTTAACTCTTCTGTTTCTTTACTTATCTTCTGTCTGGTTGTTCTGCCCATTATTGTGAGTGGGATATGAAAGACTTCCCACGGAAGTAGCAAGCCTTAATAGACTCCAGAGTTCCACAATTGTTACATCAGACAAATTTTGTGAGTGTCACTGTTGTCCAGGTGGGGAGACAGCTTCCTGATGCTTCCTACTCCACCATCTTCTCAGAATCCTCACGCTACCACTGTACATTTTAAGTGGAAACTTTGTCACCATTGCAAATGGAAGCATAACATCATTTACCATACATAGAAAGGAGCTCTGAAAATAGGTACCATGAAACTAAACAGCAGGATTACATTCCAGAAGATTCAAAGGCCAACCCAGGGTCTCCAGTAGGGCCTAAGAAAATGTGAAGATGTGGACCCATATAGAGCATGAGAAGGATTCCAGAAGATTCTGTGGCCAACCTAGGGTCTCCAGTGGGGCCTAAGAAAATGTGGAGATGTGGACCCAGATAGAGCATGAGAAGGACGAGGACCTGCTGGCCCTCAGGGTGCAGCCTCCTCTGCAGATCCCTGCGGAGTGGGGTGAACTGACTCTGCCTCTCCCAGTGCAGGGATCCTGTCACTCCATATCCCCAACACATAGCATTGTCAAGTTCTTACCATTTTGCCATTCTGAGGCATATAAGATGGTATTTGTAGGTGTTCTTTATATTTTCAAATACTAGTTTGTTTTATCCTCTGTAAACACCTTTTCCTGTCTGTGACTTACCATTTAATGAGCAGAAGGGTTTTTTTTTGTTTGTTTGTTTTTAATGAAGTAGAATCTATGAAGCTTCTTCCTTGTGGTTTGTTTTCTCTGTCTTAAGAAATTCTTTCCTATCCCAAGGTCATGGTTTTCTTTTCTCATTTAGGACTGTAATCCACAGAGAATTGACATTTGGTGAAGGTAGAGATCCAATTTCATTTTTCATACAGTGGATCAACTGTCCCGCAGCATTCAATAAATTGGTCAGACCTTCCCCACTGCCCTAGGCCCTGCTCTTTGATGCCTGGGGTGACTCGGGCATGTGCACAAGAACCTGAGCACAGTAGCTGCTTCCTGGGAGGTCAGCTTGGTGGTTGGGGGAGAGGGGTGGAAAGAAAACCTTTGTTTTTCCCATATACCCTTTTATACCTTTGAATTTTATTTGAGGGAATCAATAAAATAAAAAGTGGTTTATAGAAAAATTAAAAAGGTAATACTTTTCTTACCATATTTTGATGCCACTTACAACCTGAAATCACCTGGCTTGGGATTCTGATCTCTCTGAGTGAGTGAAGATGTGGTAAGGATTGTATTTACATCAATGAATGAAGAGCTTGGCTCAAGTCCAGGGAGTGTCAAGGGTGGGGGGCCCTGGGAACTGTCAAGCTACTCCTGGCAGGCCAACAACTGACTTATCAAATGCCCCCCTGAATCTTTCTTGGTTGTTGTTCTTAACAGAAAGGGCAGCTGCCTCCCTGCACTTTCTGAATAACGTGTAGACACCCTGCAGAACAGCTTCTCAGGAACCTTCTATGCAGTGCTAAATTTGGTATCCATAAATAATAAGTTCAGTATTTCCCTAAGAAAGCTGTCTGGCAAGGACTGCTTAGCTAAGGCATCTGCTGCTGGGCCTGCAAACACCCACGTGTTTACAGTTTGTACAATTTTGAGAACGGTCACCACATCACAGTGTCACCTGAGTTTCCCCTGGGTTTTCACTGTTACTACCTTCATATTAGTGAACATAGCCTTGGAGTAATTTACTGATTTCTTTTGTTGAGTGCTTTGTTCCTGTGTCAACTTCTCATTTCCACTTTGGTAGGGGCTTTGTGGACACCAAATTCTCCTAGCACTGGAAAGCAGGAAGAAGTCTAATGGCTGGCCACCGAAAATCTTGCAACCCTTGGCTCAAAAGCCCTCAAGCAGGGGCCAGAAGGGAAGCCCTATTCTGGTGAGGGCATTCAGCAGAGAAAAATGGTATCTTGGGTTTGTTTTTATCAGCCATGGCCTGATTGACAGAGCCAATAGCATGAGAAGAGAGCCCAGCTCTTGAAGAACAGAGTAGAGCCTGCGGCTCTAGGCAGTGCAGGGGTGGGATGGGACCAATGAGTAAAATGATGGTGGGAAAGGAGGGCATGTGGAACCTTAAAGCAGAAGTGAGAGTGAAGCCAGAAGGGCCTCTGCCCTGCTCGAGCCCAGGGCCAGTGGACACCCACTAGGCAGCTTCATTTCCTTTTCATCAGCTTCGTACCAAAGCCCACGGAGTCCCCAAGAGCTTGCACCTATCTAGCCATTCTCTGTCTCCCCCAGCACCCCGGTCCAAGCCTGAGGTCTCCCTCTCATGGCCACTGGGCAGCCTCCTTGCTGGTCAAGAGGAACTTGCTCAGGGCATAGCAGGCCTGTGCTCACAGCCTTCTGACTGCCTCTCTTCCACAGCACTGGCTCGCCCCTGCCCACCCCATCCTCATCTCAGCTGTTGGGAGTTCAGGGTCTCACCGCTCCTCCTCCCTGCTCCTCCAAGAGGATGCATGTTCCCAGTCAGGGCTTTTGTGCTCTTTCCACCTGGGGGAAGCAGTCACCCGGCTCTTCTGGGAGACCCTCCCTGATGAGCCCACCCCAGGGGCCCCTTCCTCCCCACATCAGTTATGTCCCCCAGATCATTACTCATGACACTTTCTTCACTGGAAAATTGTCCAGTATTTCCTTGTTTAGCAAATGCTTGCCCTCTAGAATGCCTGTCTTGTTCTCTGAGGCTGGAATAATGCAGGCACAGAGAAGGTCCTCTGTAAACAGCTGTCAAGTGAGCAAATGAGTCTCATAAAGTCATACTCTGAGAGCCTTTGAGAAACGGGAAGCCAGCCTAAGTCATAAAGTATTGCTGGTCCTTTGTGTTTGTACGTATGAGAACTACTCTGCAGCTGGCCCTTGATGCTGAGCTCTCGGAGTGAGCAGAGCGGTGGGCTGCTGGGATGGAGACTGCTAGCTCTGTGAGCAGGGCCACGAAGCACCACGCTCTGAACTGTCTAAGGTCTAGTTCATGGTCCGTGCTGCTTTCATGAGGCTGCACCACTTTCCTGAATCTCTGATCAGCGGCCTTATTTTCCCTCATCGATGCACTTCTCCTCTGTTGTGCACACCAGTCAGAGCTCCCTCAGTGTGTGCACAGTCTGCTCTAGACCCGGCGTGTGATGTGACACTCACAGGCCCTTTGCATGGTGACCAGAACCTTCCCTGCCCTTCTCTGCAGCTACACACTGCCTTCACTTGGTGCATCTCGACTCCAGGGACCAGCTGTGGGCCTCCAGCTCTCCTTCTCGCACCCCTAGGGCAGCTCCTTCCTGGGCCCCTTGTGGCACTTTACTCATCCAGCATTTCTCCTCTAGTAATTATTTACTTATGATCCCATGGAACAGGCCAACAGATTCACAGATTGCTTGTCTGGGTAAACAGGGTCACAGGCACAGGGTCTGTGACAACCTCAATTTTCAGGAAAGCCCAGTTCATGGCCAGCAATTTTTGCCCTACTGGTATAAAGCATGGAGATAAAAAGGGTGGTTTCTTGCATCAGAAGTCCATGGGCAACTTCTGGACAGCTGAGGTGGTCCAGAGACCACTGGAGCTATGACGGGGTTGCCAAAACCTCTATATGAAGATGCTGGGCAAAGCCCTAACTGGACTACAGGCCGATTTTCATTTGGACAGCCTTTAGAGCCTTTGGCCGGCGAGGACCCCTGTGAGAGAGGGCTGATTCGTGAGCGGCAGCACCACTGAGACTAGGCGGATTTGTGAATGAGAACCATGGTCCCTCCAGAATGCAAGGACTCAGAGATGCTGGCCTTGTATGTCTTCAATAAAGGCATTATGCAAATTCCTTGGAGAAGTGTGTCATCAGTGTAATGTCGTAGCTTGCCCCTGGACAAAGGCGGACGCAGTCAAGACCTTGCCTGTGAAGACTCTAATGGAAGAGCTATTGAGTACCCCATGTGTACCCCAGAAAAGGCATATTTTGTCCCTTCAGAGTGTTTGAAAATGTAAATTTATTATTATTCAGGTATGGTGAGGCCAGCAGATCAGTTTCCAGACTGCTATTGAAAAGACAGTTTGCTACTCTGTCCCCAAGAGGAGGGGGCACGCCACACCATGGGGCCACACGGGGAGGCCCTGGGGTCAGTGAGGAGGTGGAGGGAGCTGGGGAGGCTTTGACTGTTGTGTTCTCAGGAAGGAATGGGCAGGGCAGGGTAAGCAGGCTTAGGATTGGCTACTTGGAATCATTTCAGTGGGCTCTGGGTATAAGGGCTGGGCCTGCTGTTTGATACCTGGCCCTGGGATGATTAGAGCAGAGGAATATTGGCTAAAGAGCCAATACTAGTAAGAGCCAGACAGAGGATGTGGATGGGGATTTGGGCTTTGGGTTGAATGCCCGTCTGCTATTTCTAAGAATTGGCTGACTCTGGGAGGCAGTCTCTCCTTGTCAGCAAGACCTCAGCTGTCAGTGTCGAGAATACTGGAAAATAAGAAAATACAGTCATTACACAGAGATGAAGGCAAACTGCAACTGAGAAATAGGCCCTGAGGACATATTATCCACATCTATAATAGCTAAGTATTTATTGGTTGCTGATTGGATGGAGTTAGAGATTTCAGTCATGGGTACTTATGTGTATGGGGGTCTTAACAGATGCAGCCACAGCACTAAGGTCGCAATAATTCACCACGAAGCACCATATATATTTCCCAAGCTTAGGAGCCGGCAAATTGGGCTGTCGAATGGAGAGGCAGCGGGGATAAGCAGCATTCATTAATCAGATCTATGTCATAAGTTTCAATCCTTGAAAGCCTGGTTTCAACCTACATAGGGCCATATTAACTGTTATAACTGGGGGCTCATGAGGGCCCATTTTGTCAAACCAGTTTGTAAGTGCCAAAGGCGTAACTGAATGCTAACTTACTACTCACTGTGTGAGAGCATCTACGGGATATATCAGGACAATGGGCAGTGTACCTACGGGAGATTTAGCCAAGGCTCCAATGAGGCACACCTGTTTTATTTATTTATTATTATTATTATTTTTTGGTATCATTAATCTACAATTACATGTGCAACATTACAGTTACTAGACTCCCCCCATCATCAAGTCCCCACTACATACCCCATTACAGTCACTGTCCATCAGCGTAGTGAGATGCTATAGAATCACTACTTGTCTTCTCTGCATTGTACAGCCCTCCCCGTGCCCCCCCCCCACATTTTGTCTGCTAATCGTAATGCCCCCTTTTCCCCCTTGTCACTCCCTTCCCACCCATCCTCCCCAGTCCCTTTCCCTTTGGTAACTATTAGTCCATTTTTGGGTTCTGTGAGTCTGCTGCTGTTTTGTTCCTTGTTTTTTTCTTTGATCATATACTCCACATATGAGTGAAATCATTTGATACTTGTCTTTTTCCACCTGGCTTATTTCACTGAGCATAATACCCTCTAGCTCCATCCATGTTGTTGCAAATGGTAGGATTTGTTTTCTTCTTATGGCTGAATAATATTCCATTGTGTATATGTACCACCTCTTCTTTATCCATTCATCTACTGATGGACACTTAGGTTGCTTCCATTTCTTGGCTATTGTAAATAGTGCTGCAATAAACATAGGGGTGCATCTGTCTTTTTCAAATTGGGCTGCTGCATTCTTAGGGTAAATTTCTAGGAGTGGAATTCCTGGGTCAAATGGTATTTCTATTTTGAGTTTCTTGAGGAACCTCCATACTGCTTTCCACAATGGTTGAACTAATTTACATTCCCACCAGCAGTGTAGAAGGGCTCCCTTTTCTCCACATCCTTGCCAACATTTGTTGTTGTTTGTGTTTTGGATGATGGCCATCCTAACTGGTGTAAGGTGATATCTCATTGTGGTTTTAATTTGAATTTCTCTGATGATTAGCAATGTGGAGCATCTTTTCATGTGCCTGTTGGCCATCTGAATTTCTTCTTTGGAGAAGTGTCTGTTCAGATCCTCTGCTCATTTTTTAATTGGCTTATTTGCCTTTAGTTTGTCTAGGTGCGTGAGCTCTTTATATATTTTGGATATCAACCCCTTATCAGATATGTCATTTATGAATATATTCTCCCATACTGTAGGATGTCTTTTTGTTCTACTGATGGTGTCCTTTGCTGTACAGAAGCTTTTTAGTATTATATAGTTCCACTTGTTCATTTTGCTTTTGTTTCCCTTGCCTGGGGAGATATGTTCATGAAGAAGTTGCTCATGTTTATGTCCAAGAGATTTTGCCTATGTTTTTTCCTAAGAGTTTTATGGTTTCATGACTTACATTCAGGTGTTTGATCCATTTTGAATTTACTTTTGTGTATGGGGTTAGACAATGATCCAGTTTCATTCTCATACATGTAGCTGTCCAGTTTTGCCAACACCAGCTGTTGAAGAGGCTGTCATTTCCCCATTGTATATCCATGGCTCCTTTATCATATATTAATTGACTGTATATGTTTGGCTTAATATCTGTACTCTCTTTTCTGTTCCAGTGGTCTGTGGGTCTGTCCTTGTGCCAGTACCAAATTGTCTTGATTACCGTGGCTTTGTAGTAGAGCTTGAAGTTGGGAAGCGATTGCCCCCTGCTTTATTCTTCCTTCTCAGGATAGCTTTGGCTGTTTGGGGTCTTTTGTGGTTCCATATGAATTTTAGAACTATTTGTTCCAGTTCGTTGAAGAATGCTGTTGGTATTTTGATAGGGATTGCATTGAATCTGTAGATTGCTTTAGGCAGGATGGCCATTTTGACAATATTTATTCTTCCCAGCCAAGAGCATGGGATGAGTTTCCATTTGTTAGTGTCCTTTTTAATTTCTCTTAAGAGTGTCTTGTAGTTCTCAGCGTATAGGTCTTTCACTTCCTTGGTTAGGTTTATTCCTAGGTATTTTATTCTTTTTGATGGAATTGTGAATGGAATTGTTTTCCTGATTTCTCTTTCTGTTAGCTCATCGTTAGTGTATAGGAAAGCAACAGATTTCTGTGTATTAATTTTGTATCCTGCAACTTTGCTGAATTCAGATTTTAGTTCTAGTAGTTTTGGAGTGGATTCTTCAGGGTTTTTTATGTACAGTATCATGTCATCTGCAAAATAGTGACAGTTTGACTTCTTCTTTACCAATCTGGATGCCTTTTATTTCTTTGTTTTGTCTCATTGCTGTGGCCAGGACCTCCACTACTATGAGGCACACCTGTTTTTTTTCTCTCTTATATTTACCTTCTTTTCTACAATTACAGGGGACATCGTTTAATCTCAGTGGGGTCCTCAGGTATAATTTGAGCCCCTGTATTAAGTCCATGAAACTTTGTCAATGGGCACCTAAAGAAATGTTGGAGTTAATTTAGGCAAAAAGGCCAAGCAGCACCCTTATTTTTTATTGTGGTCACATGATTTCTTAAAGTTTAGATTTTTTAACTGAGTCAGTTATGGACACTTGTTTCAATTTGATTATACATATGTATGTATGATTTTATATGTATATATACTATATAAATATAATTTTGTTTCGTCTTGTTTAAAATTCTTCCCTATGTATCCAGGTTTCTTCTGCCTTTTTCCTTTCTTCCTTCCTTCCTTCCTCTGCCCTCCCTTCCTTCCTCCCTTTCTTTACTGCCTGGGTGGGGGGCTTCCAGCAGCCCAAAGGCATTGTTTTTAATTTTTGTCTCTGATAATTAATAGTATGGCCTTCTAGAAGGTTCCAGGAAAAGTGTGATTAGGGGACACCCCCCCCCCCCCACCAGGGATTTGGGCTTGCACTTCAGAGGCTAACAGCATCTCCGAGGTATCAGTCTCTCTGCGTATTAACATGGAGGCATTTACCCAGGCCCCAGCACAGGCCTAGGCCTTTCATTACCTAAGCCACTGGGTAACTTGGGCAGGTGTGGGGGTGGGTGTAACCCACCATACCCTGAGGGCCTGGGCGCAGGAGGGGGGTAGCTGACAGCAGTGCGATACGCAGCAGCAGCAAAGAAGATGGTAGGAGGCACGGCCCCCACCTGCACGCGGCAGCGGGGCCGTTCCCCACCACAGGGCCATCCCACCAGCACCTTCTTCACAGGGCTCGGCTGCACCACACGGGAAAACCAGGCCTCTGCCCCAAATACTAATAAAGAAAAATGACACCAAAGAAGTGATGAGCCCTTGGACTGGGCCTCGGATAAACCCAGGATGTTCCGGAAAAATATGGGAACACCCAGCCTGGAAAAGTCTCGCTCAAGGACCTATTACTCATGTTGCCCTAACGTGGGCCCTCCTGAGCTCGAACGCAGTCCCCAGGGTTTGGCCAATTAGCACCGCTCATTTGGAATGTTCCCACGCTGAGGAAATACGGGGCAGGACAGAGAGGCGGCCATTGGCAGCCACAGCACCAGGCAACGAGGCTAAGGCGCAAGCGCCAGGTCTGTCCGAAGCCCCTCCCCCTCTTCTGGAGCCAATTAATAAGCCAAGAGCAGTCTCCGCATGAAACCGTCCACGAGCCACGCCATCCTGCTCAGGGCATCAATTGTTTCATAAGATGTAAAGAGTCCTTTGATGTTGGTCACAACACAAAGGCGCTCAGAGAGATGAAAAGCAGACTCTTTGTGAATTTCAGCTCCAAACCAGAGTAAGTTGCCAGGCAGGGCCCCACCAGGGCTTATGCTGGGGACAGGGTGACTGGCAGGCAGCTGGAGCTGTAGGGAGCAGCTTGTGTGGGGCAAGTGGGGTGGGTTCCTAGGTTTCTTGGACTCCCTGTGCGTTGGTTAATTTGAATAATTTCTCGAGCTCTGAGAAGGGCAGCTTAGAGGACAGCTTAGGGCTGCCCTTGGTCGTCTGGTTCCCTGTCCCACAGAATCAGGCTGGTCCGTAGTGTCTGGAGTGTGCAAGCCACATAAGGCAAGTGGTTGGGGTGTGGACTTAATCAGCTGCCCAAGAAAGACCACTGACCAGCCTCTGGTCAGGGCCTCAAAACTGGGTAAAGACTGCATCTTAAAAAAAAAAAAGAACTATATTGCAACTGGCACGGGTGCTGGGGCCTTTTCCAGGGCTGAGGGAGGATTCGGTCAGCATCCCTGGGCCTGCTAACCCCCACACACCAGATGGGAAGCTCTGGCTAAGGTCGAGCATGGTAAAGCGATTCCCAGTTATTTGTTCAGGCCTGGGCACGCACCACAGCCCTAGCACATTGTAAAACTCATTCCTCAGCCTTCATTCATGCATTTATTCATCCCGCTTGTGCTGAAACCTGACACTCAGAGATAAACAGGAACTGTGCTTGGGACCCTTGATGGGAGGGTGACTTGGATAGGGGGCCCTATCCGTGGTGTTAAGTGGGGAGGGGAGTGTGCAGGTAAGGCCACTGAAGTCCCTCCGGGTTTCAGCGGATGTCAAGGTGACTCACGATATTAGGTTTTAGTTTTAGGCCTTACACCACAGAGGGGTGCTCCTGCAACATGACTTTTTTATGTCCTTGGGCTTGATATGATACTTGGAGCTGTGGCAGCCTCTCTGAGATTATGAGGGAAAAGCCATGGAAATAACAGAGAGGCTGACCAAGGACTGGACTCTGGTTGAGCTACATGGTTATGGTGAATGGTTCACCGACCCTGAGGTGCCATGCCCTCCAGTCTTTTCATTATGTGAGATATGGCATTACATTCCTTATGCTTTAAGCAGCTGTGGGCTAGGGTGCTGTTCCTTGCCAGCATTCATATTGCGTGAGTCTGTGCATTCTGGGGGCCCAGCTCTACACCACCAAGGAATGTAGGTCTGCTGTGGGCTTCCTCTGTCTTTGTGTGTGTCTGGTGCCATTTATATGGAAAGTCCAACAAGCCCCCGTGTTTCCTGGAGGGTCCTGGGAGGGGCGGGAGGATGCCCTGGAGAGCCCTCGGGAAGGAGGCCCCCTCTGATGGGACTTGGAGATCAGCAGGGTGAGTCATGGGTCGTCCTGGCAGCTGGGGAGGTCAGAGTCAGTGACCCCCACTGAACCAGACAAAAGGAAGCTGTAGAAGCTGTTGGTGTCACCAGTGACTTGAAGACCTGAGGAGAAAGTCTAAAGAGCTGGCCGCCGGGAGGCTAAGGTGTTGGTACCAATGATCTAAGTCCTGGGCCACAGGGGGCCCCGCACCAGCAGGCAGGGGAGTGTTTGTAAGCGGGGAGGCCTGGTGGCCTGTACCAGGGCCTGAGAAAACTCGCCTGGGGGCTGGTTGGTGTTGGGGGCTCTTGTGTGTAGTCCACGACTTCTGGGCAAGGTTGTTGGTACAAGAAGCTGCGTTGCCAGGTTTTCTGTTGGTGGCTAATGCTATCTCCACCTCCCCTTCTGAGAATTAGAGGGCAGAAGTAGTCATCTGTTGAGCACGTATTAAGTGCCAAGGGCTTTGTACTCTTATAAACAGAAAGTGATGCTCAGAGAGGCCAGGGACGTCCCTAACCCCCACACCAAGGGAGGGTGGTACCTGAGTTAAACCCATGTATGACCCGGAACGTGGAGCCTGCTCTGCCCCAGCCACCGCCCTGGGCACCCAAAGCCCTGGGCAGTTGCCACTGTGGCCTGTGCGTTGACACGGACAGGCTGGGCCACTAGCTGGCTCCTGGGCCTCGGTCTCCTCCTCTGTAAAGTGGGGCTGGTGCAGCCGTGAGAGAGCGGCCCCTGACGACCTCCCTCCTAGTGGACTGACTCTTCTAGAATCAACCTCCCCCCGTTAGGAGAAAAAGACGAGACAGAGCTGATGGGGGCATTGTGGAGCTGGGTCCTGGGCGCCCAAGCAAATTACAGGCTACCCCATCATCTTGTCTCAGCCATGCAGAAAGTCTGTCGCCTCCATGGCCCCTGGTGTGCTGGGAGCTGAGGCGCACAGGCGGCTGTGTACACACGGGGGTGGGGCTGCCAACGGGCTGCAGGGTTTATGGCCTGGGGAGAGACCCTGGAATGTGTCTGGATTTCTATCACTCTCCAGCCAGAACTGGACTGGCCATTGCCAGCTTGTGCTGGGCTGGGCCACTGGTCACTGGGTGCCTCTAATCTTCTGTCAGCCGTGGACCGGGCAGCCTGGAGCCCAGGGATCCCACAGCCGGACTGACTGGCTGCTGGGGTCCCCACTCCTGCAGCTCTGTGGGCCCCAGCAGCATCGGATGAAGTGCTCATAGGAAGGCCTGTCCTAATTCCTGGCTTCCTGGAGCGGACAGCGTGGTGGTTGTGCGTGGGGGCAGAGGGGGCTAAGGAGTGGGCTCTGGGAGGCCTGCTGGGTCACATAGCGTGATTACAGGTCCACTTCTGTCCCCTGGAAGCTGTAGCATATCATTTCACTGTGCTAAGCCTGAGCCCCCCTCACTGGTGGAGCCGGCCCATGGATGGTGCCCCCCTTGGTGCTGCTGAGGGCTTAAACAAATCTTCCCTGTCTCCAGTCCACCCCATCTGAGCAGTTAATAAAAGATAGCCTCGAGCACTAGTTATGATCTGGAACGCCTTCCCAGCTCTCTCCTGCTCTGTGCAATCCGCCCAGCCAGCATTCCACCCCGGGCCTGCTCCATGCCCTGGCCCGGGATGGCCCCTTCCTCTCACCCCCCAGATCCTGCTCTTCTGCAGGCTCCTCCACAAGCCTTCCAGTCTGCAGGAGCTTTGGCCGCAGATTGGAGACACTCAACTGAGACGCTGCTTTGCCTCCAGTGGGATCCAAATGCAGCAGTATGGTGGAAGAGGACAGCTCCTGACTAAAGCAAGGCCCCATGCGGCACCCAGCTCATGGTCTGGGCAGGCTTCTGAACATACTTCTGCTTCTCTTCCTCGGGCCCTTGCTCAGAATGTCCTCACACCCAGCCATGCACCCTCACCCCGTGCTCACCCTCCACGAAGGCTACTGAATGTGTTCCCCCAAATGCATATGGTGGGGCCTCCCACCCCACTGGGATAGTATTAGGAGGTGGGCCTTTGGAGGTAATTAGGTGTAGGTGAGATCATGAGGTCGGGGTCCTGCAATGGGACTAATGCCTTTTTAAGAAGAAAAGAGTGGCCAGGGCTCCCTCTCTCTGTCAACGAGGACAGAGAGAGAAGGCAGCGTCCTGCAAGCTGAGAAGAACAGAAACTGCTGGCACTTTGATCTTAGACTTGTCAGCCCCTGGAACTGTGAGAAACTGTCTTCTGTCTCAGCCACTCAGCCTAGGGAATTTGCTGGAGCAGCCTGAGCTGACTAATGCACACGGGAAGGACCTCACCCTTTGCTGTGAAACAGCACTGAGCGCTACCATGTGGTCTGTGCAGCAGCCCCTGTGCTAAAGCTCCATGTAGATTAGCCCACACCAGCTCTGTCAGGGAAGTGTTGCTGGACCACCCATCACACAGATCAGGAAACGGAGGCACAAGAAGATGAGATAACTTGCCTGAACTTTCACAGCTAGAAAGTGGCAGAGGTGGGGGATCATTAACTAGATGTACAGCTTCAGGGCAACGCCTCCCCTGCTTCTGGTCTAGGCCATCAGACCATACAAATAACTGAAGAGTAGATTTATTAAATAATGGGATACACAATGCATTTTGAAATGATTGCCGGGGTAATGCAAATTTAGAGCAATATGTAAAAATTGTGACAGCTAAGAAGAAATCAAGTGTTGTCTTGACTAGACTTTCCCTGTTTTAATCATGGCTTTGAGGTCCTGTGGTTCCCTCCAACCAGCCCCTACAGGAGGCTTCCCCTATGGCATCTTTCACTGTCTTAGAGAGACATTTGTGGTACAAGAAGTTTAGCCAGAGGTTGCTCTGCTTTACGGTTTTAACATTTGATTCATTAAATTCACAAAAAACAAGTTTTTACTTAAGCATTTAATTTTAGCCAACACATTTTTAAATGTTACGTATTTTATCTTACATAATTAACAATGCTTTTAAGAACACCTTTATATCTTGATAATTAACGTCTTAAGCTTTTAAAATTGCATTTATAAATATAGTAGTTTTTATTTTCCTTCTATTTCAATTATTTGATTTGTACAAAATCTTCCTGAATATTTAAATGAGTCATGACTAATAGACTATATTTAGAAATATTGTGTGTTTTAAGTCCTCTCAAGTTCTCTCAAATATTCTACTCTTGTTGCTAAAGTCAGGATGTTTTAACTTAAAATCACAAACCTCATCTGATGACACATTTAAAATTGATCAAAAGGTGGCCTTTCACCCTATGAGACCAAATTTGTTTGAACTTGACAAGATGCCTAGAACCTAAAATGTGTACAAATTTACACAAAGTCATTTTTATGAGTTTAATTCACAAATTATTCTGTACTTCATTCTAAACCTTCCTGGGCTGTGGTCACAGACAGAGAGGAGCCAGGCCTGCCGAGCAGAGTGGAGGCTGGAAGTGAAGCCGCTGGTGGCGGGGACCGGCAGGTTGGCGGGGAGGCTGCGGTCCCCACTGGGCCCGGCCTGTGGGAACAGCAAGGCAGCCAGAGCCTCTCCTGCCCTGCAGGCGGCCCACCTCCCAAGGGCCACAGTTCTAGGCAGCTGTGATGGAAATAGGGGCCTAAAAAGCCAAACCAGAGGGGATTTCATCACACCTGTCCTGCAGGGATGGGCCATGTGTAAACTACACCGTGAGCCTACAGTAATGGGGAAGATGTTCCGATCTGCTACGTGGAAAGGCATGTGTGTAGTATGGGTCCAGCTAGCTTCACAGGTATGCAGCAGATGTTAACATCTGGTTAGTGGGGGCTTTCAGACAGTGGGTGCTGCGTTTCACAGGAGGGCTGGACCCTGATAGCATAGAACCAGGAGAGGCCAAGTGCAGCCTATTAGAAGTGAAGCCCAGTTCTCAATTTGACCATCACAGACAAGAAGGGAGAAGCACAGGTGCGTAGCTGTACAAAAGGAAAATGCTACAGCACGGAGACCAGATGCCTGCTCAGAGAGGAACCGTCTTTAAGTGCGTGAGCGTAGTGCCCCTGGCACATGTATTACAGCCTTGCCCTGGCAAGCTGATGAAACCCAGCAAGGGCCTAGCAGGCCAGCCCTGCAGCCCTGACTTAAGGAAGGTTGTGGACTGAGAGGGGAGGCTCGTGGGAAGCCCTCGGCATGCTGTGCCCTTTCCTCACCTCAATCATCTACTTCCCTGTCAAATAAACCTCTTCCCTCGGGGACCTTTGGGATTCTGTTCTTGTCTGGGGAAACCACCGCAGAACTTCCACCGAGGTGGTGTTGAAAATCGGTTACAAGACTCCTACTTCAAGGCTACTCACATCACAGGGTAAAAGGCTGAGAGCTGTGGGGAAAGAATAGCTTTCTGGGAACTAAGAGCTGACCCCCAGGGGGAGGGAGAAGGGTACAATCTGCTTGGTCTCCAGTCAGGGGCTTTAAGGAGCTTAACCTGTGCCCCCACAGTTTGAGGGACAGAAGGATAGGTGTCAGATCCACGCCTGACAAATCCAGAGAATGGGGGACGGGCTGGTGGCCGGCTCTCAGGCTGAGCCCGAGTGGGTCATGGCAAAGGATACCAAGAAGGGAAGCCTGGACCAGACAGGAGCCGACAGCCAGGCAGGGGACCCCGGGGGGCTTACCCCCTGTGGGAGGAGGACCGCACTGAGGGCCTGGGCGTGAGGCTGGCTGCCAGGGGCTCCTTAGTAAGCAGCCACGGAGGACAGAGCCACATCCTCCCTCTTCTGGGGTCTGCAGCAGGGACTGGGAGTCAGGGATCACCATGGAAGTCATGGAACCACCTGTCTGAGCACCTGTCAGCCTGCCACCCCTGCCAGGGCCAGACCACAGGACCCAGCTCGGAGAGCCCTTCCCACTGCATGCCCTCCTTGTTCCCAGTCAGAAACTGGG
>JAVSCE010009537.1:0-27360 GCA_032199065.1 Smutsia gigantea
TAAATATGTTAACTGTCAATAACCAACTGAAAAGATGCTCAACATTGTTAATCCTCAGGAAAATATGAAATGAAACCATATTGAGATACCACTATACACCTGTTAGAATAATTAAATTTACAAAGACTAATAATGTCAAGCATTATGGAGGCTGGGGAGCAACTGGAACTCATATTTTGCTAGTGGGAATTTGTGTTTACACTTATCAACACTAATTTCCAAAATTCAACTATTGTGGAAAACGATTTGGCAGTTTCTTAAAATTCTAAATAAGGCTCAGCCATTCTACATTCTCACTCATAATGCAGGTGGGTCACGGGGAAGGCAGTATAGCACGGAGAAGGCAAGTAATGACTCTATAGCATCTTACTATGCTGATGGACAGTGACTGTAATGGGAGGGTGAGGACTTGATAATATGGGTGCATGTTGAAACCACAGTGTTGCTCATTAAAACCTTCATAAGATTGTATATCAATAATACTTTAATAAAAAAAAGATTCAGCCATTCTACTCTCAGGTATTTACTTACAATAAATGAAAATACACTTCTAAAAGACAAGTAGTGACTCTATACCATCTTATTATGCTGATAAACAGTGACTGTAATGGGGCATGTGGGGGGATAATATAGGTGAATGTAGTAACCACAATGTTGCTCATGTGAAACCTTCATAAGATTGTATATCAATGATACCTTAATAAAAAAATAAAGAAAAAAGAAAAAAACACTTCCACAAAAATATTTGTACATGAATTTTCATAGCAGTTTTTTTTATAAAAGCTTGTTATTGGAAGTAATCCATCAACAGGTGAACAGCTATGGAGGGCATGAGGCCTTAGAGTCCAAAAGCCTTCTAGGAACTGAATCCTGCCAACAACCTTGTGAATTAGGAAGTTGACCCTCTGAGCATTAAGATGAGACTGCATCCCTGGTCAACACCTTGATTGTAGCTTTGTGAAAGACCTTGTAGGAGGGCCATCCAGCTAAGCTGTGCCTGACTTCTTGACCCACAGAAACTGTGAGACAATAAATGTTTGTTGTTTTTAGCCACTAAGTATTGGGATAATTTGTTATGCAGCAACAGACAACTAAACACATATGGCTGAACAATAAAAAGGAACAAATTACTGATGCAGGTAATAACATGGATGAAGCCAGGTGCAAAAGAATAATACAATATGATTCCATTCACACAACATTTTTGAACAGGTAAAACCTATGTATAGTAGTAATAGCAATCAGGTTACTAGTTTTCTGGAACAAAGTTTGTTGGGGTACTGACTGCAAAGGGGCATGACTTTCTGGAGTAATAGAAATGTTCCGTATCTTAAATGCAGTAGTGATTATGTGGGAATATATACTTGTCAATACTTACCACTGTCTGAAATATACAATTTATGTGTATAAATTATATCTCTAAAAGTTGCTTAAGAAGGGGAGCATAATGCCTCTTCAAAATAAGGAAACAACTTTAGACTGTAAAAGGCCATATAGGAACCCCTCAGTTGTCATAGCTCTGTAGCAATCTTATCCTAGATGGGTATCTCCTGTTGACTGAGTGAAAACTACAATGAAATTTTGAATAGTGGTATGTAATCACAGGACAAAGAAACTCAGGACTGGTTATGTAAAGTGGAAAATCACTGAGCTAATTAATCTACATTATCGCTCCTTAATAACCCTGATCCTGTTTATCAGAAGGTCATTAGAAGACCCTGAGATCTCACCTTCACTACCCTTGATATCATATTATGAGTCCTGAGAAGGAGTGTTAGAGCACACTCATGTAAAATAAAAAGAAAGCTTATAACTTTTAGACTATTTTTATTATAAAATATAACCCAGAAACATTAAAATGTATAGGTTAGTGAAATAGTATAAGGTGAACACTCTTGTAACCATGACTCAGATCAAAAAATAAAACTTCCAGACTCCCCAAAAGCCTCTCTATTTGCCGCATCCTAAATAAATCCTTCCCCTTTTCCCCTAAAAGTAACCACTACCCTGACTTTTATAGTAATTACTTTCTTTGTTTTCTTTATGGTTTTATCTTCCAAGTATGCATACTTGGATGCTATACTTTAGTCTTGCCCTTTAAAAAATCTGTATTTTTATTTAAAGTCTTAGTAATGTACAAATTTTCCCTCCATCTCTTTCTTTTTCTTACAAATTATCTGTGGAGGAACTTAGGCTGTTTGACTTGTAGAGTTTCCCACAGTCCAGATTTTGCCAAAGGCCTACGTATGGTTCAATCTGATCCTCTTTCCTCCAGTTCCTGCAAATTGGCAACTATATCCAGGAGATTAAAATAATTGACTACAACAGTTTTCCCTTATCCAGTTACATGATTTGGTGACTACAGGTCTGTGGGGGCCAACTTGACTTTTAAGTCTTCTGTTGATATTTTATAGTCATCTTTGAGTGAGATCCTGCACTGTTAACATTAATTAATCCAACCTGCCTTTTTCATTTGTCTCATCACTCTGTGTCTTGCAAATGAGTTTCAGCCTCAGGCAAGTTTGCTATAGATTCACTGTGACCAAAGAAATTTACAGCAAAGGGTTCTTGGGGTGAAAGGGTTATACCCAACTTTATTTCTAGGTGGCAGGTCAGTCACTAAAATCCTGTTCACTCAGAGCGAGTCTGTATGCAGCAAGCTGGTCTCTGCCTCTGGGCCCCTCTGTCTGCACAGCCATCCTCTGGGCCTCTCTGCACAGTCGTCCCACACAGCCGTCCTCTGGGCCTCTGTCCTCGGCGCTGCCACCACTCCAGCTTCTGCTCTCCTCTCCAGCCGCCTTGCAGCCCGCTGTTGCCCGCAGAGTACTGGGCGGAGCTCTTTATATTAACACAATAATGGCTTATTGCCTAAAGGTATGGAAGAGGTAGCATAGCAACAGGCCAGTTACATCATCAGGTGGTTTAAGTTCAGTGCAGATCCTGGCCATAGGAACCCCACTTTACCCACACTCTGTCTTGAAATTTCAGATCCTCATCTGATTCTCTCCCCTTCCTAGCCAGTTAGCCTCAGCCATTCTTTACTGTGATAGCTGAATTTGTCATTATCCTAGTAAGGCCCTTATGACCTTACAACTGAAACATTAAGGCAGACCATTCTCTGGTGTTCCTTCCTTCATTCTCTCCCTCTCTCCTTTTGAGAGGTTTAAGCAAGCTGTCCAAGGCTATATAGCTGATTAGTGCTGAGTCAGGGAACCCACCCAGGTTTTAGAATATGAGGACTGCCTCAATATGCCCCTATATTCTTGCCCATCTTCTCCATTCAACTCCTTCCCTTTGTTTACTGATGACTCAATAATTATTTGGGAGGGGGGGCCTTCAGATTCCCAACACTGCTCTGTGTGCTCTGAATGATAAGGGCTAGGTGGTAATGATAATGCCTCTGGAGAGCACTACAAAGGTAAAAGATATACTGTCTCTGGGTAGGCCAAACATCCATTCCCATGAGGCCATTTGGAGAAAGCTAAAGGAACGGGTAAACTGCCAGGCCAATAGGAGCTAAGATAAGGCAACGGCCAGGTTGGCTCAAGTAGTCAGAGAAAGCCTCAAGGAGGAAAAGGACCCTGACCTGGGCTTCGGAACATAGGTAGGACCTAGAAGTAGGGTGGGGAAGAAAGAAGAGACCCGTCCCAACTCAGGACCAGTGTCATTACCATTAATTACTCTGACCTGTCTCATTGTACTTTGTGGGTACAAGTCCACTTACTTCTGCTTTAGAGGTGCTCAAGTCTATTAATGATGTCTATGGTCTCAGAGAAGATTTGGTACAAGGTCTTTATGACTCAAAGTCAGGAAATCTGTGCTCTGCATTCCCCCAAGGATTTCCTCACTTATTTCCAGGTAACAGAATCTGAATTTGTCAATGTGGATAAAGTGGGGTTCCTATGGCCAGGATCCTCACTGAACTTAAATGTAACTGGCTTGTTGCTATGCTACCGCTTCCATACCTTTAGGCAATAAGACATTATTGTGTTAATGTAAGGAGTTCCGCTCAGGGCTCTGCCTGAGACTGGGTGGAGGGTCTGGAAGGCTGTAGGGGAGCGGAGCGGAGGCTGGAGTGGTGGTAGCACCGAGGGACTGACCTGCCACCTCGAAATAAAGTTGGGTATAACCTTTTCACCCCAAGAACCCTTTGCTGTAAATTTCTTTGGTCACAGTGAATCTATAGCAAACTTGCCTGGAGCTGAAACTCATTTGCAAGACAGTCAACCTTTTTGTATAAAATTTAGGCATTTACATTTAAAATATGGGTGCCCTTGAGCCTGCAAATCCATTCCTAGGCATCCAACCTAAAGAAATAATCAGTGATGCTTACAAAAATTTAACTATGACAGTTATAGTACATATGGGTGATCAGAGTCTCTTTATACTACACTGATTTATTGTTTTACAGAACTCAATTGATTATATTTTATCTATTACATTCTATGTTTATGCATATGTATATATATAGACGTATATTAAAATCCCATTGAGCGTGCTGTTTAATTTACTTTTCTATTATTTACAGTGTAAATCATGAAGTTTTCTTTATCGCTGACTACTCCTTCACAAAAAACTCATTGAATTTCCTCAGACATAAATAGAGAAGCAGTAGGTAGCGCGTCAGTCTCATAAATAGAGAAAACCTTATGTTTTGCACCGAACTGAGCTATGTGTGGATGTATTCCAGATGACCAGCTCTACCAAAGTTTGGCTGATGATTGTACTTATTGCCATCACTCCTTTTAGCCAAGACTGCTAATTATTCCCAGTGACAATTTTCCTCCTCTCCCTCTAAATAACAGGATTTCCTTCCCAGTGTTTTAGAAGAACTCTTGAACACTCAACTGGAAACTAACATTCCCTAGCCTCCCTTCCAGCCAAGTAGGTCGTTGTGTTTAAGTTCTTTTCAATGGAATCTGAGCAGATGTGGAGCGTGCAACTTCTGCATCACGTTTTAAAGGGGAATTGTTTGCCTACTACTCTCTTCTCTCCTTCCTGTGTCCTGGAACTCAGAAGAAGTGTAACAACAGTCTAGGAGATAGCAGAGCAATAAAATAGGAGGCACTTGACCTCATTCAGCAGTCAAATTCACCTGCCCAAAGTCCCTTTCTATCTCTGGACTATTTTGTATGACAGATATACATTTTTCCTTATTTCAACCATTATATTTTAGGGGGGTCTCTATATTATAGTGGTCTATCCTGTGTCCTAAATAAACTTGTGAAAGAAGTGATAGATTTTCCACGAGGAAAGGAAAGACTTTTCCCCGTTACTTTTTTCTAGTGCAGAAAAATGTGGTTAAAATGAATTCATGATACATGTGCACACATTTCCTAGTTTGTTATTTGCTATTTTTGTTTCTGGTAGTTTTATGTGTCAGAATTGTTTGTTTTAATGTTGATTATGTAAGTATATTCAGAAATAAGAATTGATTATATTTTATCTATTACATTCTATGTTTATACATATATATGCATATAGATGTATATTAGAATCCCATTGAGCTTACTGTTTAAGCTACTTTTCTATTATTTACAGTGTAAAACATGAAGTTTTCCTTATCATTGACTACTCCTTTACAGCATATTTTTATTGTTTTACAGAACTCAGTTATATAAATAAGCAATAATTTGTTTAAGGCAAATCTGTATGTGTATATTTTTTCCATTGTTTTGCTTGTATTTATTGAGTATCCTCATGGGTAAAACTTTCCAAATATTTATGATTTTTTTCTGTAGAATAGAGTATAAAAATTTAAATGACTATACCAACCAGCATGAACTATTCTAAGACTTTTAATAATTACTCTCAAATAGCCCCCCAGAAAGAATGTACCAGATTACACATACCCACCAATAGTGTGAGAATTCTTTTGCTAAGTTTAACAATTTATTATGAGAAGAATGAAATCAGTTTATTTTGCATTTAAGGAAATCTTAAATAAAGTATAAAATACAAATGTAAAAGTGCCCAAATAATACTTATGTAACTCAATGAAATTTTGCAAGCTAAACCATGTAACAAGCACTCAAAACAAAACAAAACCCCAGAGCATTACGAACACTGTATAAACTCCATTCCAGTCATTACCCAAGGCTGCCACTACCCTGAATTCTAACATCATAGGTCCTTTTGCCTATGTTTAAACTCATATAAATTCATATACATCACTTTTTTTCACTCTAATTTCTTTATCTGAACATTATGTTTGTAAGATCCATCCATGTAATTTTTATTACTGAATAACATTCTACTATGTAAATATATACTTTACTATGAATTTTCCTGGTGAACAACATTTGGGTGATTGCTAATTTCTGGCAATTTAAAAAGTGCTATTATAAACATAGTATAAATATTGTTTGGTAAACCAATGCACACATTTTTATTATGGGTATATCTACAGTGAGATTGCTGGACCATAGAGCATATCTGTGTTTACCTTTATGTATTTTGCCAAACAGTTTTCCAAAGTGGTAGTACCAGTTCTAGTTGCACCACATCCTTATAAAACACTTGATGTTTTCTGTCTTTATTACTTTAGACATTCGGGTGGGAGGGGTGTTTAGCAGTATCACATTGTGGTTTTAATTTGCATGTCTCTGAAAACTAATAAAGTTGAGCATATTTTCACAAGTTCATTAGACTTATGGGTATTCTGTTTTTTTTTTTGAAGTGCTATTTTAAGGTGTTTGCCCATTTTTCTATTGGGTTGTCTTTTTCTTATTCATTTGAAAGAGTTCTTTATACATTATATATATGAATCATTTGTCACATACATGTGTTCCAAATATCTTCTCCTAGTCTGTGCTTGCCTTATTGTTTTAATGGTG
The DNA here is from genome assembly GCA_032199065.1 of Smutsia gigantea. Lineage (NCBI taxonomy): Eukaryota > Metazoa > Chordata > Mammalia > Pholidota > Manidae > Smutsia > Smutsia gigantea. Next base: position 6,837 of record JAVSCE010009537.1, read on the forward strand.
TCTTTTGATGAACAGATATTTTTGGTATTAATAAAATGCAATTTATAATCTTTTTATCTTTTATAACTAGTGCTTTTTGTGTCCTTTTTAAGAACGCTGCCTACTGAAGATGATTTCCTGTGTATTTTGCATTAAAATGATATTTTTACCTTTCCCATTTATATCTGTAAACACTGGGAGTTTATTTTTGTGTATTATTTAAGGTGGAGTCAATATACATTTTCACATATGGATATCCAAATGATCTGCTACCACTTTTTGGAAAAAAATCCTTTCCCAACTTCACTGCACTGTCGTCCTTTTCATAAGTCAAGCAACAGTATATGTAGGTATGAATCACACAGGTCCATACCTGTGTGTGTATACATATATGTTAATTATTGTGATATAATACTATTTATTCACAATTAACTGTAGCATTGTATTGTTTGGTATCTAGTAATGGAAATTTTGGAGCTCTCTTCTTCTTCAAGGTTGTCTTGGCTATGTTGGCTTTTTTGCACTTTTATATACATAATTGGAAACTGTCAAAAAAAATAACCTGCTGAGATTTTAATGTGGATTACATTAAGTTTATAGATGAATTTGGTAATAATTGACCACTTTAAAATATTGAGTGTTTCAACCCATGAACCTGGTATATCTCTGCACTTACTTAGGTCTTCTTCAATGTTTCTCAAAATTATCTTACAATTTTCAGTGTAGAGGTCTTTCAAGTATTTATTTGGATCTATTTCTAGATATCTGATTTGTAATCAGCTTTAATTATATTTACATACAATAATATAAGTTCAATTATTTCAACAACTGTATTGACCAGTGGAGTGACTATCCCATCAAAATTCAGAACATGTCTCAGCTGGGAAAGTTTGGTTATGCCCCTTTTACAGTCAGAAAAATCCCAACCTTCAAGTCAGCCAAACGCTGATTTGATCCAATTTATATCAATATAAATTAGTTTTGCCTCTTTGGAACTTTATATAAATGGAATCACACAGAATGCACTCTTTTGAGTCATACCTTTCCCTGAGTGTAATATTTTTTGAGATACATCTGTCTTATTGCTTGTACCAATAGTTGGTTCCTTTTTATTGCTAGAAGTATTTTTTGTATTGTTAGTATGTATGAATACATCACAGTTTGTTTATCCATTTGCTGTTGATGAGCATTTGTATTTTATCCACTTTGGGGCTGTCACAAATGAAATTGCTATGAACACTTCTGTACAAATATTTTTTTGAGGAAATATGTTTTGATTTCTATTTGGGAAAGTTCCTAAAGAGTGGAATTTCTGGGTCATATGGTAAGTGCAAATTTAACTTTTCAAGAAATTGTCAAAAAGTCTTTCAAAGTGGTTGAACTTCTCACCAGCAGCGAATGAGATTTCCGGTTGTTCCATTACCTCAAAAATACTTGGGGTTGTCACACTTGTTAATTTTGATTAACAAGCCATTCTGATGGGCATACAGTGGTATTTCATTGTTTTTTACATTGCCCTGATGATTAATGAGATTGAGCATCTTCCTGTGAGCTCATTGACAGTTTGTACATGTACTTTTGCAAAACGTTCATTCAAATCTTTTGATCTTTGTTTATTGCATTGTTTGTCTTCTTATTTTGTATTTTAGGAGTTCTTCATGTATCTTCTGGATACAAAGCCTTTTTAGTTAAACATATTGAAAATATTTTCTCTCAGCTTCCCACTTCATTACTTAACCATAATTTTCAAAAAGCAGAAGTTTTTAATTTGGTAAGTCCAATGTCTATGTATACTCCACTACCATACTACCTTTTATTACTCTATCTTAAATCTGTAAACCAGATAATGCAACTGTCCAGATTTGTGTGTTTTTTTTCCCAAAATTATTTTGTCTAAGTCCTTTGTATTTACATATAGGTTTGGAGTAAGTTTATCAGGTATACAAAGATGCCTAGTGCAATTTTGATTTTGACTGCACTGAATTTATGATGAATTTGGAAAGAATTGATATCTCAACAGTACTGAATTTCCAGATCCAGAACCATGGTTTATCTTTACATTAACCTTGATCTTTAGTTTCTTTCAGCAATGTTTTATAGCTTTCAGTGTATAGGTTTTCTAAATGTTTTCTTACATTTATTCCTAAGTATTTCATGTTTTTGGAAGTTAATAAACTTTATACATATAATTTCAATTTCCAGTTATTCGTTACTAGCATACAGGAATACAATTGAGGTTTTTTATATTTATCTGTAACTGCAACCCTACTAAGTTAAATTCTTAGTTGTATAGATTTACTGTAGATCCCTTAGGATTCTCTAAATACATGACATATGATTTGCAAATAAAGACAAATTTTTGCATTTTGAACTAGAACTTCGTGAAGGAATTCTTGTTTTAGTTCTGAAAATCCAAAAAGGCTCTGCTGCACTACACACTCACTGGTTCACCTCATGGAAGGGCTTCATGTATCTACGGGCCCCTCACAGGAGGAGCCATCAGCTGCCCTGTCCTTTTTCAAGTGCTAAAAACGTTGCTGCCTGTAGTGACTCAGCAGAACAGACAGGTGCTTGGGTTTTTTTTTCCCAAATTTAATCCTGTTTTTCAAATAAAAATAATTATTTTCTTTTAAAATAGTATATTGGTTTTTGTTTAATTTAAAAAGAACAAAACAGATTAGGAATTTTTTTTAATTTGCTTTTCTGGGCTCTCCTGACAAACGTCTTTTATGCCTTTTTGTGGAGGAGACATCAAAATCATTGGAAGCACAACGGACAGCAAGTGGAAGAAGGGTGTACCCTGGGGGCAGAGGAGGGGAAGAGGAAAGTCCTCAGAGACTTGGGAATGGCCCACAGTCCCGCCCCAAGAAGATAACGCCCTGGCCTGGCAGGCAGGGAGGAAGGCTCTGCATTGCACAAAGGAAAAGCTACCCGGCCCCGGTTGGAGGAGCTCCCAGGGCCACGCGGGTCGGGGCGGGATCTGCGTGACTGCGCGGGGCAGGACGGGTACGGAGCGGGGGCGTGGCCGTCCGCGGGGACGACAGCCTCACGTGACGGGCCAAAGCCGATCCCCGCGCGCCTCGCTGTAGTCAGACCCGGCCTTCGCCCGCTGCCCTCTCGGTCCCAGCTCCCAGTGGCCCTCCCTGTGCGCGTGCGGGCCGGGGGCGGCTCCACAGAGCAGGAGGCGGAAGGGAGCAGGTAAGGGACCCGGAGGGGTCGTCCCTGGGTTGGTGTGAGCGAGCGGACACGGCCTGCGGACGCCTCCCGGGATCCGGCCGCCCAGGCTCGCAGACCTGAGACCTCAGTCCCCACGCCCCGCCGCGGCCTGGCCGCAGAATATTGTAGTCTTTCCCGTGGGGAGGGCTGGACGGCCCCGAAGCGACAACCCTTCGGAAACACCAGCCTCTCTCATCCCCGCTCTGCCGCCGCCCTTCTTGGTGTAGGAAATGGTGGTCAGCGCGGGGTCGAGGCGGCTGGGTGGAGGTGGGGGTCGGAAGGCGCGGGGCTGGGCGGCCTGGGGGGCCCGGGGCCGGGCGGCGCGGAGCGGAGTTCTCGGCTGCAGCAGCTCCCGCTGCCCCCACTCCGGCCCTCTGCAGGTCTGCGGCTCTGTGTCAAGTCGCGGCGGCGCACTCGGGCGAGAATCCGAGGAGGAGGAGAGAGCAAGGATAGGCCCAGGTCGGTGCGGGGGACAGTGGCGCGGGGCGGAGTGGGGGACGTGTGGAAAGCCGCGGCCCCAAAGCCTCCTCTACCCCGTCCTCCATTTTGGTGCCTGCAGAGGCCTGGGCACCGATCGGCAGCGAAAATGGTGGGTTTGGGGCGAAGAAGCAAGAGGTAACTGGGAGGGCTCGGACTGGGGGACCCCTAGAGGGCGTAGGGAGCCTCTCAGGTGGGAAAATGAAATTTTAAAAAGCCTTTGGAATCCGGGGCTCTGAATCCTGAAAGGTACCTAGTAGGGCTCCTGTCCTCGGTGCTGGGCAGCCCACCTAGAAAAGTCCTATCTCAAGTCTTTTGTCTCCCAAGTGCAATGGCGTCCAAAGAGAAACGAGCGATAAAAAATCTCGACACGGAAAATACCAACCAGGAAAATGAAAAAAAGAATGAAAAGGAGCAACATGCCAATAAAGGAGAGCCGTTGACCCTCCTCCCTTTGGAAGCTGGTGATTACTCTGTGCCTAGAGGAAATTGTAGGCAGTTCCGTGTTAGGCAGCACATCCTGCACCATAGGTGGGAAATGATTCAGAGGCTTGGAGAGCCACAGGCAAGGATAAGAGAAGAGAATAAGGGAAGAATTGGGGAGGAAGTGAGACAGCTGACGGAAAAGCTGAGAGAAAAGCAGTTCAGTCACAGTCTGCAGGCAGTTAGCATTGACCCCCCTCACCATGACCATCATGATGAATTTTGCCTTATGCCTTGAATCCTGATGTTTTCCCTGAAGTTAATAGAGAAATATCATAAACTTATATGTTCATGATGTACCTTTGTTGTAAACCTTTGGTGTTACTTGTTTCCCGTGGGTCTCCTATTACCAGCTTCTAATTGAATGTTCTGTTTTTGACCCAGTCTGTAAGTTTCTGCCAACACGGCAGTTTTACCGATTGCATGGAAAGATGCTCAGTATGTATCATGAAGTTAATAAAGCAGTTTAAAAAAGCGTTCTCTATATTTTTTACTTGAAATTTTATCTATTTTATATATGAACATACAGTATAAGAATATATAAAGTAAAAAGTTGATTCTTGTAAAATTATGACAAAAATTTTCTTATCTGTATTTCCTCATTTTTCAAAACAGCATTTCAAATACTTAATGAAAGACTTTGGTAAAAACAATGTGAATACTTATTAAACACTTGTGACAGAATCTCACTTATAGCTTACCTCTGGATCTCTTATTTAGAATTATAAACCTAATACTGGTAAGAGACTCATCTCTAAAGATTGTAATATTGGTCAGCAAGATGAAGATAATACCCCCTAAGACTGCTGTGCATACTTGATGAGGCAATAAGTTTGTGAGCTTTTTCCAAGCTCATATTCCCACTGGCATATACATGACCCAACCCTTTAGATTACCTTCAGCATATGGGGAGGTTCCCTCAACTAGGTCTTCCCTATACTCACAGGTCCAGGGTACTTCCATTCCTCAGCTGGTGTGCTGCATTCCCATGCTCACCTGGGTATTGATGTTCAGGAATCCTCAAGATGAGAAAATCCCACTGATTTCTCTGGAACTCCCAACAATTGAATCCTCAAAGTGAATAAATTCCCTCTTCCTTTTTGGCTTCATGGAAAGACCTTGTTTGTCTGGTTCTCTTTTTCTTTAGGTGGTGTTCTCCTAAGAAACCTTCCTGGTTTATTGGACTCTACAATACAAGGTGTGTGAGGGAACACAGCTCACTTTCAGTCTGAGACAGTTCCTCTTCACGCAAGCCCCCTTTTACAAACAACGATTGTAAAAACTATTGTGTTGGATGTTGGGAGGTCGTGTCAGTGAATTCAGTGGAAACCCAAATGTGGAGAATTTTTTGAGAAGTCCATCAGAGGACTACTGGATATAAGTGCCCCAACAGAACTTGGGAAATAAGGTTGCCTTGAAGTGTGCTGAGGAGGTGAAATACATATGATGTATAGAGACAGTTTTTTGTGGAAATAAAAGTTAGGATTCTAGAACAGAAGTTGGCAAACCACAACCCATAAGCTAAATCTGGGCTGTTGCTTTTATTTTTTTGGCCCATGAGCTAAAAATAAATTTTACGCTCTTTAATATTTGAAAAAAATATTTTGTGAGGTGACAATTACATGAAATTCAAATTTTGGTGTCCATAAGTTTTACTGGAATGCAATATTTACTAATTTACATAATGTTTATGGCTGGTTTTGCACTACAGTGGCAGAGTTGAGTAGCTGTGAAATAAAACAGTATAGCCCCCCCTACAAAACCTAGGTATTTATTATCTGACCCTAACAACTCCTGCTCTAGACTATATAACATCACCATAGCACTTATGAAGCCAAAGGGAAAAGTGGATAGGTGGGTGAAAACATCATGTAACAGGAAACCCCTGATGTCACCAATCAGATGCATAAGCAGTTCCAAAGCCCTCCCTCTTCCAGTGCTTGAGACACAAAGCACATTAATGCGAAGCAGAAGTTTATAAACAGAAAGGCTAGTTGAAAGGGCAAGAAAACTGATGAACAGAGTGGCTTATGCCTTACCAGACTACATATTCTTGATTGCCAGTATTAGCACTTCTATGGAAAACAGAAGCATCCAAGCTTAATGGGCCTAAGGATATTCAGCAGTTCCTACATGAAGAAAAACTGGAAGCTCACATGTGAACCCCTGGCATATTGTGATAAAAGGTTAGACATGCATATGCTCAGAAAAATGTACATCTTTTCCATATATAATCAGATCCAAGTTTCCCTGTCAACTTCAGACAGATGGGGTTAGGATTCTAGTCTCTGGAGAGAGTCCTGCTAACCAGTTTATATGGGGATGTAATGCTCTTAACAGTGTTTGGATCTGAAGGGGCATCTTGGAGAGTACTATGTGAGTAGTTAAGCTCCATGTAAAGTGCTCAGGCAACAACCAGCAGAAAGTGAGCAAAAGACAGTAAAGCAATAGGGCATGAGGTTCCCTTGAGAGGAATATAGCCACATCTAAAATTCTAATGGCATTTGCCTATATATCATTTCTATATGTTATATGGAAAGCCTCCTTTTCTCCCTCAGAGTGGCCCTTCTTCATGAAAGGGATAGACAAATTCTCTTCATAAGTGCCTAAAATAATCTAGCAAGGAGAAGGCAGTGAGATTAGAGAGTCTGCCCGGGTTCACAAAGAAAAATGATGTTCAGGAAAGAGGTTTGAGATACAGGTATGGATTGGGCCATTGGTGTTTTACCAAATCATGTACATCTAGTAGATACCTGATGAATGAAAACCTGAACAAGGTAAGTATGGATTTAGTGGTACTCAGCAAATGATAACAAGCATACATGTTTGAATCTGTATAATCTATCAAAAATTTGAGATAATGTAGGTAATATCTCATAACTTGAATAAAAATAATTCCTTTTTTTTCTGTAAAAAATCAAGTTCATTGAAGGAAATTCAGAAAATAAACTTAAGAGCCACCTTGTGACCAAAGAAAGCAATGCAGTTTGCAAATACATTGTCCCACTCAGTAGATTGCCATTTTGTTTTGGTGATGGTGTCCTTTGCTGTGTAGAAGCTTTTTAGTTTGATGTAGGCTGCCTCATTTTTTTTCTTTTGTTTCCCTTGTCTGGGGACACATATCCAGAAACAAATCGCTAATGCCAATGTTTCAGGTCTTATATTTAAGTTTTTAATCCATTTCAAGTTCATTTTATATATGGTATAAGACAGTGGTCCATTTTCATTCTTTTTCTTGATGTTCAGTTTCCCCAACATTATTAAAGAGACCATCTTTTCCCAGAAGAAAAAGGCAACCTACTGAATGGGAAAATATATTTGCAAATGACATATTCAACAAGGGGTTAATATCCAAAATATATAAAGAACTCATGCAACTCAACACCAAACCATCATCATCATCATCCAGTTAAAAAAATGGGCGAAGGACCTGAATAGGTATTTTTCCAAAGAAAATATACAGGTGGCCAGCAGACACATGAAAAGATGTTCCACATCACAGATCATCAGGGAAATGCAAATCAAAACCGCAATGAGATATCACAAACATATCCAATTAATTCCACTTCTGAGTATTTCTCTTCCTTACTCATAGAAAGCAATTGTCAGTGTAGAAAATTCTATGTAATAAACAAAAAGCTGCTTGAGTGAATAAGTGAGTTTAGGAAGGTTGCAGGATACTAGATCACTATACAGATTTACTGGTATTTGTCGTTTTCTGAGACTGCTGTAACAAATTACCATAAACTTGGTGGCTGAAAAAACCCCCAGAAATTACTCTCTCACAGTTCTGTAGGACAGAAGCCCAAATCAAGGTGTCAGCAGTGCCACGTTGTCTCTGAAGTTTCTAGGGAAGAGTGTCCTTCCTGACCTCTTCAAGCTCCTGGTGGGCCCAGGCATTCCTTGGCTTATAGCAGCATAATTCCAGTTTCGGCTTCTCCTTCGTGTCTCTCTGCATGTCCTTTCTGTCTCTTCTAAAGATGTGTTCATGGGGTTTAGGCCCACACTAATCCAGTATGATCTCATTTAAATTCTCAATTAATTGCATCTGTAAAGACCTTACTGACAAATAAGGTCAAATTCTGAGGTGCTCGGTGGACAGGAACTTTAGGGGGGAACATTCAGCACTCTACAAGCAATGAACAGCTAGCCAGATGACAATTTAAAACACTATCATTTACAAGAGAATCAGAAACATGAAATAATCAGATAAATTTGAGAAAAGATGTACAAGAACTGCACACTGAAAATGGTAGAACATTGATGATATAAATTGAATCCCAGCAGATTTTTATAGAAGTTGATGATCTAATTCTAAAATTTACATTAAAAAACCCAAAGGCCTGAGAACTGACAAAACAACTTCGACAAGAAGACCATTTGGGAGGACCCAATTAGAAATCCAAAATTTCCTTATAGTTTTTATATAACAAAAAGATAAAAATGGTGCAGATAAGCATTTGTGCATATATTACAGCATAGGTTCTGAATTAAATTTAACATTTGGTAAAATGGATCAATTGATAAAGCTTCATGGACTTAATCAGTATTGGGGTTCAAATGACAGTTATTCCTGGGAATTCCACTAAATTTAAACATAGTATTCCCTATAATCTGAGGGTGGGTGGCTTAAACAACGGAAATTTATTTTCTCACATTTCTGGAGATTGAAAGTAGAAAAAAGTCAAGGTGCCAGCAGGGTTGGTGTCTAGTGAGGGCTTCTCCTCTTGACTTATAAATGGCCACATGATCTATACCCATACAACTCAACTCTGCTTCTTGCTGTGTGCGCACATGATCTTTCCTTTGTACACATAGAGAGATCTGGTGTCTCTTCTTATCAGATCAGGGCCCCACTATTATGAACCTCATTTGGCCTTAATTACTTTCTTATTCCAAATAGAGCCACAACAGGGTTTAGGGCTTCAGTATGTGAATTTTGGAGGGACACAAACATTCTCTCCATAACACCTTCAGTTATCAAAACAATGTGGTTTTGACATAATGTAGGGGGGGACACAGGGAAGGCAGTATAGCACAGAGAAGACAAGTAATGACTCTATAGCATCTTACTATGCTGATGGACAGTGACTGTAATGGGGTATGTGGTGGGGACTTGAAAATGGGGGGAATCTAGTAACCACAATGTTGCCCATGTGATTTTATATTAATGATGCCAAAATAAAAAATATATATATTAAAAAAAAACAATGTGATACTGGCATAAAGGCAGACATATAGACTGATGGAATGAAACTAAAGGCCCAGAAACAAAACCTCACATAAGGGGTCAAAAGGTTTTTGACATGCATGCCAAGACCTATTCAGTGGGGGAAAGGACAGTCTCCTAAAAGAATGGTGCTGAGAAAATGGGATATCCACATGCTAAAGAATTAAGTTGGATCCTTACCCTACACTATATACAAAAATTAACTGAAGATAGATCAAAGACCTAAATGCAAGAGCTGAAACTAGAAAACTTTTAGAAGAAAACATAAGGGAAAAGCTTTATGACATTGGATTTGACAATGACTTTTTGGATGTGCCACCTTTTAAAAATACAGTCAACAAAAAAGTAAACTGGACTTCATCAAAACTGAAAACTTTTGTACACCGAAAGATATTACCCATACAGTGAAAGGCAACCCATGAAATGAAAGAAACTATTTACAAATCATATATATGATAAGGGATTAATATCCAGAATACAGAAAAAATTCTACAACTCAACAACTGAAAAACAACAAGCCAATTAAAAAATGAGCAAAGGACTTGAACAGACATTTCTCCAAAGAAGATATACAAATGGCCAATAAGCACATGGAAAGATGCTTAACATCATTAATTATTAGGGAAATGAAAGTCAAATCCACAATGAGCTATCACTTCACACCTATTAGGATGGCTATTATTAAAACAAAACAAAGCAAAAAACTAAAACTGGAAAATAAGTGGCAAGGATGTAGAGAAACTGGAACTCTTGTGTATTGGTGGTGGGTGTGTACAATGATGCAGGCTCTGTGGCAAACCAGTATTGTGGTTCTTCAAAATATTAAACATAGAATTACCGTATGATCCATCAAGTCCACTTTTGGGTATATACCAAAAATAACTGAAAGCAGGGACTCAAACAGATATGTGTACAACAATGTTCATAACAGCACTACTTACAATAAGCAAAAGGTGGAAAAGAAGATATGCAAATAGCCAACAGGTACATGAAAAGATGCTCAACATGACTAATCATCAGGGAAGTGCAAATTAAAACCATAATGAACTATCACCTCACACCTATTAGAATGGCCATCATCAAAAAGACAAGAGATAAATGTTGGCAAGGATGTGGAGAAAGGTAACCCTTGCGCACTGTTGGTGGGGTGGTAAATTGGTACAGCCGCTACGGAAAACAGCATCGAGGTTCCTCAAAAAATTGAAATTAGAACTACCATGTGATCCAGCAATTTCACTTCTGGAAGTATACCCAAAGGAAACAAAAATACCAGCTTGAAAAGATATCTGCACCCCCATGTTTATAGTAGCATTATTTACAATAACCAAGACATGGAAACAACCTAAGGGTCCATCAATAGATGAATAGATAAATAAGTTGTGGCATATATATATATACACACACATATATTATTCAGCCATAAAATAATGAGGAAATCCCATCATTTGTGACAACATGGATAGACCTTGAAGTCATTATGCTAAGAGCAATAGGTCAGACAAAGACAAATATTGCATGATCTTGTATATGGAATCTAAAAAAAAAACCCCCACCAAACTCATAGAAAAAGAGATCAGATTTGTGATTACTAGAGGTGGCGGGAGGAGGAGAAATTGGAGGATGGTGGTCAAAGGGTACAAACTTCCAGTTATAAAATAAATAAGTCATGCATTACGATTAGCAGATGTAATGTTCGAGGGGCACGGGGAGGGCGGTACAACCCAGAGAGGACAAGTAGTGACTCTATGGCATCTCACTAAGCTGATGGACAGTGACTGCAATGGGGTTGGTGGGGGGGACCTGATGAAGTGGGTAGTGTAATCACCATAATATTACTCATTTAATTGTAGATTAATGATATCAAAATAAACAAAATAAATAAATAAATAAAAATAAGTCATGGGTATGTAATGTACAGCAAGGTGGCTATAGTTAACACTGCTGTATGATATATAGGAAAGTTGTTAAAAAAACAGATCCTAAGAGTTCTTATCACAGGGAGAATTATTTTCTTTTCTTTTTATTGCATCTATATGAGATAATGGATGTTAGCTAAACCTATTGTGTTAATCATTTCACAATATATGTAAATCAAACTATCATGCTGTACACCTTACCTTGTACAATGATGTGTATCAACTATTTCTCAATAAAACTGGAAAAAAGGGGGAAATAACCTAAGTGTTCATTGACAGATGAATGGATAAACAAAATGTAGTATGTGTATAAAATGGAATATTATTCAGCCTTATAAAGAAATGAATTTCTGACATGTGCTACAACATGTATGAATCTTGAAGACATTATGCTAAGTGAAGTAACCCAGACAGAAAAACTCAAATATTGCATGAGTTCATTTATGCAAAATACCTAGAGTAGTCAAACACCAAAGGACAGAAAACAGAATGGTGTTCGCCATGGGATGCAGGAAGTGGGGAATAGGGAGTTATTGTTTAATATAGAACTTTAGTTTGAGAAGATCAAGAAACTTCTGGAGATGAGTGGTGGTGATGGTTGCACAGTGTGAATGAACTTAATGCCACTGAAGTGTATACTAAAAATTGGTTAAAAAGGTAAATGTTATGTTGATAACTTATTACCACAATTAAAAAAAAATTGCAAGTCAGGGTCCCAGACCCAACATTGCCTTCAAATTTCTACAAGTATCTCACCCTACTTGTAATACCAAAGAGCCACAAAAACATGACTGACATCAATCCAACTTGGAAAGGATACTCCAGTCCCACATCCCAGATGACATCACCTCAACACAGAAGCTCGCCATTGGAAATGATGTTGCTTCAGATGATACTGTTCAATGACCTCACTATTGGAAATGACTTTGCTCCCTACACAAGGAAAGGCTTCACCCCAGACCTGAGACAATTGCCCCAGCAATGCCCATGTGCTGCTTTTCCTAACACACTGGCAAATTGGACACAATACATATATTGCTTTTTTCCTTTGATACTGTTCACTGTTAACTTAGCCCATTACTGTAGTGTATGCTTTTCTCTCTGTCAAAAGGTATCTCCTGCTTTTCAAAAGTTCACACTACACCTCTTAACTTTTTTTAAATTAGGGTATCATTGACATAATATTTTATGTTGATTTCAAATATACAGCACAGTAGTCCAACAGTTACCCATATTATTAAATCCTCACCCCCACTAGTGCAGTTACTATCTATACACATAGTAAGATGTTACAGAAACACTGACTATATTCTCCATGCTGTACTACTGTCCCCGTGACCAACTTACATTATGGTTGAGAATTATTGTGCCCCTTTATCCCCTTCTCCCTCCCCCACCCGACCCCAACCCCACCTCCTTTTTAATCGCTAGTCCCTTCTCAGTGTCTATGAATCTACTGATATTTTGTTCCTTCTGTTTTGCTTTGTTTTTATACTCCACAAATAAGTAAAATCATATGGTATTTGTCTTTCTCCATCTGGTTTATTTCACTGAGCATAATACCCTCTAGATCCATCCATGTCATTGCAAATGGGAGGATTCCTTTTCTTTTATGGCTGAATAATGTTCTATAGTGTATAATGACCACATCTTCTTTATCCATTCATCTATTGATGGACTTAGGTTGCTTTCATATCTTGGCTATTGTAAATAGTGCAGCAATAAACCTAGGGGTGCATATGTCTTTTAGAATCAGGGGTCTTGTTTTCTTCAGGTAAATTCCTAGGAGTGGAATTCCTGGGCCAAGTGGCATTTCCATTTTTAGTTTTTTGAGGAACCTCCATATTGTTTTTCACAGCAGTTGCACCAATATATTCCTACCAACAGTGAAGGAGGGTTATATAACAGTTAACTTTTACAAAAGACCTACATTAGTAGCTGTTTATGCTAATCAAAAGGAATCTGAAGGAAAAAAAGGAATCCGGAGATTTTCATTTTTGTGAAAAAAGGTGAGAGCCTAAAATAGCATCAGCATTTGTTCTGCAGTGAGCCATTACAGAGGCATGCTCACCATGAGCTATTAGCGTGGCACAGCCAAACTCCTTCCCTGGGATATACACTCAGCATGTCAGTCTCAAGCCACCATAGGTTTGAACTGTCTGTGAGCATCTGTGCTTTGTCTCAATTTATTTGATTTATTTTGTGCATCCACTTAGCATGACGTGTCCTAAGGAATAAGAAAAGCCTGAGAGGTTATTTTTTGGGTCCAGGAATGCTAAAATAATTTTCCTTATAAATCAGTGGTATTGCTTCTTTGCTTTACTCTATTTTGGCTTGAGAAAAGTTTCATAAGAATGCTCTACTTTTGAATAGTGGTGGAAACTTGTACACCTCTATAATCCTATGCCTGAAGGGACATTTTATAGAAGCTATTATGATACAAGCCATTCTAAAAATTAATGGAGATTATTGCTTTCCTCTAGAGGCAACTACCTCCGAAACCACCCCTCAATCACGTGGGAAAAAGACTTCCCACTCCCCAGTACATTCACCTACTTCTCCCCTCCAACTTACCACCAGTACCTCCTGTACTGCATCTCTGACCATGAACATCACAACTGCCCCTTGTTCATGGCTACAAATACCACCAAACTCTTCCATATTTTACTAAACTATCATTTCATACTTTCCAGACTTGTCACCAAGATATTTTGTCATAAAATATATAATTAATGCTTAAAATACACTTTACAGCTCTACTAAAGATATTACTAGATACCCTGTACATTTCCAATCTGTTTTCTTGGCCAAAGCCATATTAATTAAGGAACTTACTTTTGGCTGGCCTAGAAGGCCTCCTTAATCTTCTACTTGTTTTCCTCCTTTTTACTTTCATAATACAATGTTTTCTGTGCCACCTAGGGCAACTTATATCCTACTCTCTGTAAGTCTCCTCTACTATTTGAGCCACTGAAATATCCCAAATAATTGACCTCAAAATGGATGTCAAGACATAAAGGGTCAATTGTAATATATTTTTTCTAGAAATTCTATCTTGACTCAATTTTGAGGCCCTGGCTAGAGGCCAGTTAATTTCCCTTCTTGGGCAGCTGATGAAGTACACACTCCAACCACTTCCTTGATCAGGCATTTATACTCTGGGACACTGTGCACCAGTCCTAATTGCCCAGGGGCCAGGTTCCAGACAACTAGGGACAGCACCTATACCTTGAAGCCTAAGAAATCATTCAAAGTAGCCAATCCACAGGGGTCCAGAAATATCTAGCTAATCCCACCTGACTTGTAATACATAAACTGTCCTTTAGAGATCCAACTTGCTGTTATACAAGTATAACTCACACGTGGCCCTGCCTGGCAGTCTTCTCTCTTTTGGAGCTGTAAGTAACAAAGAGTTATGCCTTTTATCTACTTGAGCAACAATGTGCTGTGTGTGAATCTTCGAATCTTATAAGCCATGTACAAAAATTAATTCACGTCATATATGAAAATTAATTAAAAATGGATCAGATCTAAACACATGAGCTAAAACTGTAAAACTCTTAAAAGAAAACAAAAGAATAAATCTTCATGCCCTTGAATTTTTAGTTATGACTCCAAATGCATGAAGAACAAAAGAAAAATAGATAAATTGGACTTCATGAAAATTAAAAACTTTTATGAATCAAAGAACACTCAAGAAAATGAAAAGACAATCAAGAATGGGAGAAAATACCTGCAAATCATATATCTAATAAGGGTCTTGTATTCAGACTAGATGAAGAACTTTTACAATGCAACAACAAAAAAAACAAAAAAGACTTGAATAGATATTTCTCCAAAGAAGATACATAAATATCCAGTGTGCATATGAAAAGATGCTTAATATCCTTAGTCATAAGGAAAATGCAAATCCAAACCACTTCTTACCCACTATAGGATTACAAAAATTTAAAAAGGAAAATTAACAATTGTTTTAAAGAATGTAGATAAATTGGAACCTCACACATTTTTGGTAGGAATGCAAAATGTTGCAGCAGCTGTGGAACACAGTTTGGCAGTTTCTCAGAAAGTTAAACATGGAATTACCATATGACCCAGCAATTCTATTCCTAGGCATATACCCAAGAGAAATAAAAATGCACATTCACACAAAAACTAATACACAAATATTTAAGGCAACATTATTCACAACAGTCAAAAGGTGGAAACAACCCAAACATCCATCAACTTTTTTTTCTTTGAATGGGTGAACAAAATATGATATACACGTACAATCAAATATTATTCAGCCCTAAAAAGGAATGAGGTATTGTACATGCTTGTACAATGTGGATGAACCTTGAAAACATTATGCTAGACACAAAATGTCACATATGATATGATTCCATTTATATGAAATATCCAAACTAGGTAATTCCATAGAGACAGAAGGCAGATTAGTCATTGGTAGGGATTGGGGGGAGGGGAAAATTGAGAGTGATTGTGTAATGCGTATGGGGTCCTCTTCAGAGTTGATATAAATGTTTTGGAAATAGAGGTGATGGTTTCACAACATTGTGAATGTATTTATATGCTACTGAGTTGTACAAAATGATTACTTTTTACCTTATATTAATTTCTCCTAACAAATATAGTCTTATTTGAAAAAGATATATATAGAAGTATATTTTCTAGGCCAGTTGGCTTTGACTTTTTAAATATTATATACCCCTTTGAGCATCAGATGATGCAAATGAGTCCTGCCCTAGGCAAATGTACATACCCAGTACATATGTACATATCTTATCCCTCTCTAACCACACACTCATGCACATCATTTTGAATATAATTCCAGGGGATTCATAGTTTCTCAGGCATAGTTAAAAATGCCTGAGCCCAAGCAGTAAGTGCTCTCCCTTTAAGGTATCTCAGAGGCTATTTGTCCCTTCCCCTTCCTGTCTTATTCCCAAATAGCTTCTTCTCCTTCTCCTCTCTGTCTTTTCTCTACCTCTTAGCTTCTGCTTCTTCACTGATGTCAGTCTGCTCAGGTATCAGGGTTTCTCAGGTTCTTAAGGTACAGATCTTCTTTTTGTAAGTGTACATACTCTATTACCTTCTAAATATGTGTAAACTTGCATGCCATTTCAGGTTGTCCACAGACGTCCTCAGTTGAGAACACCTGGTCCAGGTCAATCAGTATGGTCAGCATGCCACAGTTCCTTAGACACTTGCCTAAGTCTGGCTGAGAGGACCCCAGGGTGGGTGTGAACTGGCAGGCAGCAACCCTGTAGCATGGCTAGGTACCTCTAAGGTGCCCTGGAGGTGAAGATACTAGAGTTGAGAGATCCATCAGACTACACCTCCTAGGTAAAGTGGTAAGCAGCAGGCAGGGTCAAGCAAGCTTCCACCTGGGCACTGTGAACAAAAGCAGAGGGCAGGCAGGTCTGGAGGCTTTCCCTCCAGCAGTCATTTCTTTAGGCTTTATGGAATCCCTCTGCTTGCAGGGATCTAGAAGGGACCTGCTCTGGTTTCCAGCTGTCAGAACAGCATGCCCATTTTCTCTGGGGTTGAGTCACCTCTGTGGGAATTTGGGGTCGGGAAGGAAGGAGCCAAAGAAATTTACTCAGGTCAGCACTTTGGTCACCCTCCATGCATATTTTTGGAGTAAGCAAGAGTCAGGTGTCTGAATGCAAAAGATAAGAGGCTCTGGAAGGTGAGAAGGGGTCAGAAAGCAGCATATTGCTTCCCTCTCAACAGGGCAGGGAAGATCAGACCATGTCTGTATCCCTCACATCCTCAAGTGCCTTTGCCCACAGCTAAACCTCTGAATGAAAATAGCCATGGGCCAAGTTTTCAAGACTGATAATGTGTCAGCCATCAGATTCCAGCAAGTCGACTTAGCACTCAGCAACAGTTTGGGAACATAAAATATATGTATTTTTAGAAGAACATGACAGAACCATCTATTTATGAAAAAAATTTTAAATCTTTTGTATGTACTCAATCAAATCCATTTTCTATGTAGTAAAAAATAATGTTATGAACTTAATTTGGTCTCAGAATTTCGGAATCTTGTTTTTCTCCTCTATCTTAAACACATTATTTCCCCCCAATGAAAATCGCTTTAATTTTTGCTTATAAAAATAACCCATACTGAGGGAAGTAAAATAAATAAAACCTAAAAAAAAATTATTTAGAAGAAAATAAAATACCTATTTCAACTATTTGCTTCCCTACCTGACAATCCTCCCTATACCTATTATGTGAAGGTCTGGAGGACACAGGTAATGAACCTCAGTGGAAGAGTGGAGAAGTAGATTGGGGGTGGGGGGTGGTTAAGTGCTTTGAGATGAAAGGAAAGAAAGAAAAAAATTCTCAGACCTGTAGAAATGGCAAGTAGCCCTAGAAGCTGCAGCTTATCCCTGATAAGGCAGAACAAATGCACACCACTGGAAGAAAGGACCACACATGACCTCTAGGATCAGCAAAGACCAAAATGAGTGACAGGACCTCAGGCGGGGAGGGGAGGGGCCGGAAAGGGGAAGGCTAGGCGGGAGGGGGCTAGTGCAGGGAAGAAGTGGGCTGGATCCTGACGTACTTTCTGCTGGGGGGAGGGGAACTAGGGACCCGAGCCCACTGGTGACGTTTCCTTTACGTGATCAGGAGCCGACGTGTGCAGAAGTCCCTCACCTCCAGGTACCACCAGCTCCAAATTTCCGTGAAGGAAGACAGATTTCAGACTAAGGGACAGAAGGGTCAACTGCCCTATATCCTCTGCAGGTCGGTACAAGCTGGAGGAGACCGGGACCCTTGGGGCAGGGGTAGTAACAAGCAGAGACTACAGGAGGATCCGGTCTGCTTTCCAGATCCCACCTCCTCTCCTGTTTTTGGCCCCATTCGCTTTGGCGTAGAAAATTGTAGGAGTGTTGGGGGAGAAGTATGGGTACCATCTCTCATTTCTCTGGATAAATGCAGGTTTACGTCAGAAAGCAGTGTGAGGAATAGGAGGCATCTCCCTGGGATGGCTGCAAATCCACTGCAGCCTGAGGACCCCCTGGGGCGGGGTGACAAAGGGCAAAGATCAGAGCAAGTCCAGGGACTGAATTCTCTCTACCCCTACCTCGATGCCCACCTCTTTGCTGCAAGAAATGGAGGGCTTGGTGGGAGGAGAGGGAGAGGTGCCAGGGGATGAGAATGGGTATCAGTTGGGATGTCCTAGGGGGCAGACTATCAGGCTACTTCTGACGGAGGGAGAGGGCAGGGGTTTGAGGGATGGCAAGGAAATGGCGTGATTGATTCCTGTAGGGTGGCAGGAGGAAGGCACAGCCTGTGAGCTCGGGATGGGGTGTACCATGTCAAGGGGCCAGGCCTGGGTTCTGTGTAGCTCTTCTCCACCTTCTGTGTCCATTTTGGAACTCAAAATCGTGAGCTGCTGGGGCCAGTGGGAGGGAGGGAGGGAGGAGGTGCTGCAGAGGAGGGAGACACAGGTTCAGTCTGGAGACTAGCTTCTTAGTGTACCGAGGAGTGGCTTCTGAAATAGGCAGGGTTGAGAGGAGAAAATATGGACTAGAAATTTTACAGAATTTGGAAACAGTTTGTGTCTTGCATTGCAGGGAAAAGTGTTCTTTCTGTATATGTGGAGAGGGAGGAGGTGGCAGGAATGCTTTGGACATTTCTGCCCTGCCCTCTGATTCTACCACCACTGTTTCCAGAGAAGTAATGAGCTTTGCATTCTCTAGGCAGCCTGCGGTGGGGGGGTTGGAGAACAGGTACTTGAGCACACCAGAATCTGCCTTTTGAACATCAGTGTCCTGAAACTTCATTTTAGTGAAGTAAAAAGCGAGATCGAAATTTGGGAGGAGGATTCAGAAACATAGAGACAGTTTGGAACTAATTTGTGCTATGGCCCAGTGACATATAAATGGAGGTTGTTAGAGAGGGCCTGTAGAGAGGATCAGAGAAGCAAGGGCAAGGGCAAGGGGGGGCAGGCATTGGGAAAGTTTTGACTAGAGTCTGAAAGTATCAGTGTCCCAGTTACCAGTCACTGACTTCTCAATCCCTCATTCACCATCTGTCTCCTGTCTCTCTGCAGGTCTTTGATTATAGGCACAAAACCGGACAAGAAAAGAAAAGACCAGAATCAGCGCAGATCAGTGAGAGAGGGGAACTGCCCCAGGACCCTTGGAGGTAGGAGTGACATAAGGCTGAGCAGAAGTTGGGGAGGCCACTACCTTCCACCTCTTCTCCAAGCCTCCTTATTGTAGTGTCAGAATACATGCCTTTGTCGGGACCTTGAAAGAACATGGTACTTAACGGCTGGTGAGGAAAGGGGAAAACAAGGAAGTGAGAGACAGAGGTGTTGCACCTGTGAAGCCCCTTGTGAAGCCCCTGAACTATGAGAACTGGCCATTGTTCTGTTGTGTCTGCAGTTCTACAAGTCTTACGTCTGCAGGCAAGAGAAAAAAGAAACTGGCCAGGACTCCTGCAGGTCAGTGTAAGTTGGGACTACCCAGTTAAAGTTGTTATGGGCACAGCCAAGGCCAGAGCAAAATTTAGGGACACATCTGCTCTTACACACTTCTCAGCACACTCCACTTAAATGTATGGAGAAGCACCTGTAGATGTTTCTACAAGTTTGGCTCATGTAAACATGTGTGAAATGGGAAGGAAAGGAAAAAATAAGTGGGTGGGAGTGCCTGGAAGTTGGGATAGAGTTGGGGAAACCCTACATCATAAAGGCGAGTACTATTGGCACCTGTATTCTGAGTCCTCAGTCTCCTTTGTCTCCTCTTTGTCTCCCAGGACAAGCAAAAGAAGAGAAATCCCAACATGGAAAAACTCTACAATGACAACGAAGGAAAGCTGGAGAGCCAGGGAAAGCCTGAAGGTGAAGTAGAGGCTGAAGATGACGGAAGTTCAGATGAGCAAGAAAGGCTGGAAGTGGGGAGGAAGCCTGGGCACGCGGGAGAGATCCAGGATGAGGGACAACCAGATGATGAGGGACAACCAGAAGATGAGGGGAAGCAAGAAAAGCAGGGCGAGGCCGGAGATGAGGGAGAACCTCGCAGGGAGGCAAAGCTCGCGAGCGAGCCGCGAGCCACCGAAAAGTGCCCGGCTGAAGATTATGTGCCCCGGAAAGCAAAAAGAAAAACGGACAGGGGCACGGACGATTCCCCCAAGGACTCTCAGGAGGACTTCCAGGAAAGACATCTGGGCGGTGAGGAGATGAGAGAATGCGGAGATG
>JAVSCE010009538.1:0-30910 GCA_032199065.1 Smutsia gigantea
GACACACGGAGAGGCTGCCCTCGTACAAGCCTCTCTGGGGAGACTGGGAGCCCCTTACCTCACTGTACACAACGTCTGCTCCACGATCCAGGGCATGCAGCCGCACGGGGAGAGTCCCTACCCGAACCACGGGGGCTAAGATGAGTTTGTTGCTGTAGCACAGTGAGAGGCCGTCCACAATCACTCCTCCTCCGCTACAGCCTGAAGAGAGGGAAAGCAAGAGAAAGTCAAATGAAGGAAACCTCTTCTGTTATCCAGGGCAGGCCCTCCTTCTTCCTTTCAACACACACCACTTTGTTTTCCTTTCCGCTGAACATAAAAATAATGCTCAGTCATTCATCCAATAAATATTTCTCAAGTGCCTAGTCTGGGCCAGTCACTCTCCTGTCTTTTGGGATACCTTACGGGGGGGTGAGGGGGGGCGGGGGGCGGGAAGACTAAAATGCCTGCTCTGGGATCTGGGAGAGCTTTCCTTCTGGTGAGGGCGGCAGCGAACATTAAGCACAACAAGTAAAGTAGAGTATTTAGTATGTTGGAAAACTGGTAGCGCTGTAGACAAGAAAACAGCAGGGAGAAAGGTGATTGAAAGTGAAGGGGATGGGTTAAAAGTTTCTTCCAATTTATGAGATGTAATTGACATATAACATATTAGTTTACGGTATACAACATAATGATTTGATCTATGTGTACTGCAAAATGAGTATCACGATAAGTTTAGTTAACATTCACCACCTCACACACTTAAAATTTTAATTTTCTCGTCATGACAATTTTTAAGATGTACTCTCTTAGCAACATTCAGACATACAATATAGTAGTGCTAACTATATTCACCATGCTGTACATGACATCCCTGAAACTTTGAACCACCTTCACAGGTTAAGATTTTAAACAAAGAAGAGAAGAATATTGGCTTCAGTGAGAACATAGGATTTGAGTTAGCCAAGTTGGTATCTAGTGGAGGAGTGCACAGCAGAGGAAGCAGCCAGTGCAAAGGCCCTCGGGCAGCAGCTTCACTGGTGTGTCACAGGAACAGCAAGGATGCCAACTTGGCTGGAGCACAGAAAGGAGAAGAGAGAGTAACGGAAGTCAGATACATGATGTGACAGCAGTAAGCAGATAGGACACGGTCGTCAGAGCCCTCCGTATGGCCTTGTAGGACACTCCACAGACTTTGTTAGCTCTTTACAAAATTAGAGCCAATAAAAGGGTTTTCAGTAGAGGGGAGGCATGACTGATCATGGTTTTTTTTGTTGTTGTTGTTTTTACCACAGTCACAGTGATTGCTCTATGAAGAGCAGACTACTGGGGGCCAGGGTAGGCACAGAGATCAATTAGAAGGCTCTTCGGTAGCCAACGGGAGAGGTGACGGTGCTCAGGCTGGGCACCTGGTAGTGGAGGCAGTGAGACGGGGTCACATTCTAAAGCTACTTCGAAGGTAGAGGTAACAGACGTAAAAGAAAATTAAAAACCCCATATCCGTACTTAACGGAGATAATTGTTAATCTATTTATTCTAAGCAAATACGGTCCCTCTAAAAAGTCATAAAGCTAGCAAAGTATGCTCTGCCCAGAGTTAGTGGCACAGGCTCCTCTTTCTTTTACTCCTCAGCCCATTCCAGTCTGGCCTCCACCACCACCACTCTGCCAAAACTGCTCTGATTGAAGTGAAGTCACCAAAGTCACCTCAGAGTTGCTCCATCTACTCGACACTTATTCATCCTCGATCTTGTTTCGCTAACAGTTGGTGACTTTGTGGGGCCTCCGTCGCCATCTTTGATCTTTCTCCTCCCTGGGCTTCCCTGACCCTGCACTCTCCTGATTTTTAGCCTACCTCTTTGCCCCTGCTTTTTGGTCTTCCTTGCCGGTTTTACCTCCTCTGCTCACAGGTTGAGGTTCCTCCTTAGCCTTAGGCCTTCTTCCTTTCTAATGCCACACACATTCCCTTGCGAATTTATTAGCTCCCGTGGATTAAAATATCTGTGAGAGGCTGGTAACTTCCAGAGGTATCTCAGCCTCACACCAAATGCTCAATCACACCCCCACTCAGATGGCTTAGGAGTATGTTACACTAAATGAAATAAATTTTTTAAAGTCAATCGTTTTTCTTGAACGGCCTTCTCTGTCTTCATTTAGTCACCAACAGGCATTTCTGGGACCCCTATGATATGCCAAGCCCTGGTTGCACTAGAGTTAAAATGATGAGGTGAGGTACAGTACAAGAGAGGCTTACATAAGGGGAACTTACAACTGTGCGTGAAGTTACAACTGTGTATAGTGCCATGAGGAGCAGCTGCATGAGGTTATCGGAGTCTATGTCAGACGGGGGACTGAGGAGGAAGGATTTCCCTTATTACCTCCTGGTTCACCTCCTCTGCAACAGCCCCAGTAAACCAACGTCCCATCTTTGCTTATTCAAGGTCAGTGACCGGGAGCCCTCTCCTGAGGAAGGTTCTCTCTCATTGCTATCGCTAGAAAGCTCCTGGACACGCTGTACCAAAGGCTGCCTCCCGAATGTGGTTCCTTCCTGTGGGTCTCGTCAGGCTGAGGACAGTCGTCTATTTCCTCCCCCTCTGAGTAGGACTAAACTTGTCTTTTACTAACGTCTCTTTACGGTGCTGATGACGTTTCTCACCTGGGCTGCTGCTGCGCCCACGTATCCTTTCACGGTGGTCGGATACTCATCATTTTACCTTTCTGAGGGAGAAGGGTGCAGTGATTAGGTTGTCACTCTGTATTATGTCATTTTGTCATGAGTTTTTGAATTCATATTAAAATGGGCTCTCATTCCCACTCTGTGACGTCATTCAGAACCCTCACCTTGCCGCAGCGCACTTTTAAGGTCCCTCCCAGAGTCACTTTGAAATGTGATGAGCTGGTCCTCACATTCCTGTCAGCTATACATCCAGAGCCCCAAGGGGAAACCCTACCACTGAGCAGAACACCTTTTCACTGCCTGGGTGATCTAGGCCCCTTCACCTCTTGGTTTTTTGAATTTCTTAGTTGTAAAATCACGAAGGCTCTATGAATTAACATTTGGGGCAGGGCAAGGTGAAGAAGAACGTGTCTTTGCTTTTATTCTTCCCGACTGGAGTGCCTTCCCTCTCCTCTCCATAGGTCCCAATTTCACTTCCCCTTCAGGCCCACTGCCAAGGAGCCTTCCCCGATCCCCCAGTCCACACAAATCCCTGCCTTTCCAACTGTGGAATCTGTAGGGTCGGTGCCAAACAGCATAGCTGTCTCTTAGGTTGGCATCTTGCCTTTCAAGCCCATCTCAGAATGAGGGTCTCTGGCCCTCCCATGCCAGCCCACAGGTACATTCCACGGGAAGTGGCTACTTGACTGGGGCATGGATAGGGAGGGGCTAGATGTGAGGGCCAGAGGTAGGGTGCCCCTCTGCCTCCACCCTGCTCTCCTGCACAGGAGAGCCTGAAGCCTGCCCCTTTAAGTCGCAGATTCCGTAGGTGACCCCACTGGCAGTTGATGACCTCACAGTTCCACCATTTCCATGGCAGCGTGACGTCACTGGGAGAAGCACTCCTAACGGTCAGTTTGTGACCAGATACCAGTCTGGCTGCCTGAGAGAGACAGGATGTTCTTTGACCAGATCATCTCTATTCAGTGTGACTTATCATCTGTGCCCTGGGAGGGCTGCCCAGCAGGTAGGCCTAGGCTGGACATCCGCACAAGAGTCACTGGGGTGCCCACAGCCTCACCTGGCTGCCCACGTGTTCTTTCCGGGCTTGCCCGCAATACCTCAGAACTTCCCCAGCTGTTAACTAATACCAGTTACTAATTCCTGCTCACTGCTGAGGACAAGTGAGATGTCATCCCTGGGCAAGTGTTCAGAGAGTTTCTAATCTTTATGGCTGGAGCCTTCCCCACCACACACACCCCCCCCCCGCCCTTGGGCTCCAAACGCTTCCCTTCTGGACCCTTTCCTGATTGGCCTCTTGACAAAAGTCAAGTGCATTTTTGTGTAAATGGAGCAGTTTGAGGAAGAGCTGTTGAGGGCCACTCATAACCTCACCTTCAAGCCTGGGCACCTTCACCACGCTGTCCACACGGGGTCCCCTCAGACACATCCCAGACTGAGCCGCTGAGTAGCGGGGGAAAGGGTGTCATACCGATGGGAAGGGCGGAAGCAGAGCCAAGGGGAGTGAGAAAGGGACACCGAGACCTAAACGGCTGAGGGAAAGATGTGCCAGGAGGTTGCGCCGATGGGCGCCTAGACTAGGTACCCGCCACCTGGCCTGAACCTCCTGGTCGCTCTGCTTCGGTATTTGGCCTTTTTCAAATCTACATGAAAGTGTCAGAGGGCTAGAGGTCAGCATGGTTGAAAAATGGCAATACAAATGGGGCTCAAGGGGAGAGGGGTTCTTAACTGATTCGTGTTAGGTCATTTTTCCCAAAACTTGAAAGGTATTCCCATTAAAGCCGCCTCGGAAGTGACACACTTTCACAGATGTGTCCTCTGTTGTGGAAGGGAGAGATGGAGGGGATCCTGACTGCAACCATTTTCAGGTTCTACTGTTCTTTTTCTGGGAACGGGGAACAGATTTCCCGGTCTCCTGCTGCCAACAGGCTCCACAGAATTGCTTTTGCAGCCAACATCCCTTTCTCTAGGGGACTCATAGAGGGGAGGGGATGGGCCAGGTCTGGGTTTTTAGGTGCCAAGCAGATCAACTGGCTTCGGCCAGAAACTGAGAGACACGTGACAGAAGGCCCTGGCAGGACACTGTGTACAGGAGGAGTGACCGATCAGTTCTGGTTTTCTTCCCAGCAGCAGCGGCCTCCCCCTCTCCGACACCTGGTCACTATCACGCCTTCTACCGAGGGCCTGGCGAAACCCAGCTGAGCTGGCATGGAGAGACATACTGCCTGGCTGGTGGCTACCGGCTCTATGGGGATGCGCCTATGGCCACCCCAGCCACGGGGCCAGCGGAGAAGCCAGTCCCCAGGCAGGCCCGCAAGAGGCAGCGAGCTGCGGCCGAGTCCGACGAGGAGCTAGGTGCCCCCCCGCCCAAAATTCGGCGGCTGACACCTGAGGAGCGTGCTGGCAGAGCCACCCCGGCAGAGGTGGAGGGAGAGGTGCCAGTCCCCAGGCGGGCTCCGAAGCGACGTCCAACGTCGACAGACCCAGACAAAGAACAACTAGGCTGCCCCCCCCGCAAAGTTCGGCGCATGACACCTTAGAAGCTTGCCGGCTGAGCCACTCCTGTAAGGAGGGCACGGGATTAACTGTCTGAAAGAGCTTGACTACCAAACCGTCTTGACTTTCTTTCCTCAGGCCCCTATCCCACACCTGCCACCCTCACGTCCAGCAGAACACTGCATCCCTACACCCTGTCCAACAAGTCTCTCAGGCAAAAAAAAAAAAACCCTCAGCTCTCCCCTGCTCGCTCCCATCACCCTCTGCCTCTCCTCCTCACCCTACGTTAAGAGGCCAGCAGGTCCCACCACCTCATCCTGCCCCCCTTCCAAGACCGGGCCCTACCCATCTCCGCTCATCCCCCACACCTCCAGGCCTCCCCTCAATGCCGGGTCTGTCCTCATGCTACAAATAGGCAAGCTGCCTAAAAAAAAAAAAGTTCATTTCACCCAGCTTCCTTCACCTCCACTACCTGCCCGTCCCCCCTCTATCTATCCTTTCACCTCCTGAGTTCTCGCGGGGTAGTCAGCAGCCCTATTTTCACCTCCTCATTTGCTGTTCACTCCTCAATCTGTTGACTCTACAGAAAAGTGTTCACATCTGTTGTACCACACTGTCCTGCAGTCAACTCATTTCCAAATCAAATGCCTTCTTTATCTTTTACAGCTGGATTGTCGGCATCATCGGACCATCAGACAGAGCTAACAGACCTGGGACTTCTGCCTGACACGCCGCTCTCCTTAATTAGCCCATTTCTCTCACTCTATCGTTAATTGCCCCCCACACGCGCCCAGTACATAAGGTTAATATTCTTCCC
Source organism: Smutsia gigantea (assembly GCA_032199065.1). Taxonomy (NCBI): domain Eukaryota; kingdom Metazoa; phylum Chordata; class Mammalia; order Pholidota; family Manidae; genus Smutsia; species Smutsia gigantea. The sequence continues at coordinate 5,969 of JAVSCE010009538.1, forward strand.
AAATCCCCTCGTAGGCACTCCCTTTCCTCTTCACCGGTAGCTTTCTTCTGCATTAAACTTTTTGTTTGAGATAACTTGGAGACTCACGTGCAGTGGTGTTAAGAATGTGAGATACTACGCACCCCTCGCCCAATCTCCCTCAGTGGTAACCTCTGACAAAACTGTACTAAAATAAATACCACAGCCAGGACACTGACATTAATTCAGTAAGACACAGAACAGTTCCGTTACCACAGGGACTCCACACGCGGGCCCCTTGTAGCCACAGTCCTCATCCCACCACCCGTGCCTCTTAAAAGACGGACCTATAAGACACGCTTAGGTGGCTTCTCCGTAAAACTTCTCACACCCACTGAGGGGACATGCCGGGTTTGAGGACTGTGGGGAAGCGCTCCAGAAAGCTCTAAACTGTGCCCAGCTGAGAACCACTGCTCACACTCTCGCCATCCAGTTATCAGTTACTCCTGTAATCTTATTTTTCCTAGAAGATGCTCTCTAAACCTGGGTCTGAAGTCCTAATATTCTCCAGAGCCACTGGCAAGTTGAACTGACCCACTAGCTACCAACACCAGAAAATCCTAGGGCTCCCAAAACCAAGCCCATCCAGTTTCCCTCATCTACATCTGGTCTCCTCTTCCTCCTCTTCCTAACCTTGAGCTCGTTCATTCACTGAATGCAATACTGAATGTGTATTAACTGCTCCAGGTGCCAGGGCAGCAACCTAACTCAATGCTCACCGAACTCCTATATGCCTGGCCGCTATCGCACACACCCTCCGTGCTGCTCAGGCTTCTGGGCCTCAGCTGGGCTCGCAGAGCTCACGAGTGTCATGTGCTTGCCTCCTGCCACCTTCCGTGAGCATCTGCGAAGCGAGTGCCCATTCTGCCCCCACTCCCTGCTCCTGACCACTCCCACCGACACACGGAGAGGCTGCCCTCGTACAAGCCTCTCTGGGGAGACTGGGAGCCCCTTACCTCACTGTACACAACGTCTGCTCCACGATCCAGGGCATGCAGCCGCACGGGGAGAGTCCCTACCCGAACCACGGGGGCTAAGATGAGTTTGTTGCTGTAGCACAGTGAGAGGCCGTCCACAATCACTCCTCCTCCGCTACAGCCTGAAGAGAGGGAAAGCAAGAGAAAGTCAAATGAAGGAAACCTCTTCTGTTATCCAGGGCAGGCCCTCCTTCTTCCTTTCAACACACACCACTTTGTTTTCCTTTCCGCTGAACATAAAAATAATGCTCAGTCATTCATCCAATAAATATTTCTCAAGTGCCTAGTCTGGGCCAGTCACTCTCCTGTCTTTTGGGATACCTTACGGGGGGGTGAGGGGGGGCGGGGGGCGGGAAGACTAAAATGCCTGCTCTGGGATCTGGGAGAGCTTTCCTTCTGGTGAGGGCGGCAGCGAACATTAAGCACAACAAGTAAAGTAGAGTATTTAGTATGTTGGAAAACTGGTAGCGCTGTAGACAAGAAAACAGCAGGGAGAAAGGTGATTGAAAATGAAGGGGATGGGTTAAAAGTTTCTTCCAATTTATGAGATGTAATTGACATATAACATTATATTAGTTTACGGTATACAACATAATGATTTGATCTATGTGTACTGCAAAATGAGTATCACGATAAGTTTAGTTAACATTCACCACCTCACACACTTAAAATTTTAATTTTCTCGTCATGACAATTTTTAAGATGTACTCTCTTAGCAACATTCAGACATACAATATAGTAGTGCTAACTATATTCACCATGCTGTACATGACATCCCTGAAACTTTGAACCACCTTCACAGGTTAAGATTTTAAACAAAGAAGAGAAGAATATTGGCTTCAGTGAGAACATAGGATTTGAGTTAGCCAAGTTGGTATCTAGTGGAGGAGTGCACAGCAGAGGAAGCAGCCAGTGCAAAGGCCCTCGGGCAGCAGCTTCACTGGTGTGTCACAGGAACAGCAAGGATGCCAACTTGGCTGGAGCACAGAAAGGAGAAGAGAGAGTAACGGAAGTCAGATACATGATGTGACAGCAGTAAGCAGATAGGACACGGTCGTCAGAGCCCTCCGTATGGCCTTGTAGGACACTCCACAGACTTTGTTAGCTCTTTACAAAATTAGAGCCAATAAAAGGGTTTTCAGTAGAGGGGAGGCATGACTGATCATGGTTTTTTTTGTTGTTGTTGTTTTTACCACAGTCACAGTGATTGCTCTATGAAGAGCAGTCTACTGGGGGCCAGGGTAGGCACAGAGATCAATTAGAAGGCTCTTCGGTAGCCAACGGGAGAGGTGACGGTGCTCAGGCTGGGCACCTGGTAGTGGAGGCAGTGAGACGGGGTCACATTCTAAAGCTACTTCGAAGGTAGAGGTAACAGACGTAAAAGAAAATTAAAAACCCCATATCCGTACTTAACGGAGATAATTGTTAATCTATTTATTCTAAGCAAATACGGTCCCTCTAAAAAGTCATAAAGCTAGCAAAGTATGCTCTGCCCAGAGTTAGTGGTACAGGCTCCTCTTTCTTTTACTCCTCAGCCCATTCCAGTCTGGCCTCCACCACCACCACTCTGCCAAAACTGCTCTGATTGAAGTGAAGTCACCAAAGTCACCTCAGAGTTGCTCCATCTACTCGACACTTATTCATCCTCGATCTTGTTTCGCTAACAGTTGGTGACTTTGTGGGGCCTCCGTCGCCATCTTTGATCTTTCTCCTCCCTGGGCTTCCCTGACCCTGCACTCTCCTGATTTTTAGCCTACCTCTTTGCCCCTGCTTTTTGGTCTTCCTTGCCGGTTTTACCTCCTCTGCTCACAGGTTGAGGTTCCTCCTTAGCCTTAGGCCTTCTTCCTTTCTAATGCCACACACATTCCCTTGCGAATTTATTAGCTCCCGTGGATTAAAATATCTGTGAGAGGCTGGTAACTTCCAGAGGTATCTCAGCCTCACACCAAATGCTCAATCACACCCCCACTCAGATGGCTTAGGAGTATGTTACACTAAATGAAATAAATTTTTTAAAGTCAATCTTTTTTCTTGAACGGCCTTCTCTGTCTTCATTTAGTCACCAACAGGCATTTCTGGGACCCCTATGATATGCCAAGCCCTGGTTGCACTAGAGTTAAAATGATGAGGTGAGGTACAGTACAAGAGAGGCTTACATAAGGGGAACTTACAACTGTGCGTGAAGTTACAACTGTGTATAGTGCCATGAGGAGCAGCTGCATGAGGTTATCGGAGTCTATGTCAGACGGGGGACTGAGGAGGAAGGATTTCCCTTATTACCTCCTGGTTCACCTCCTCTGCAACAGCCCCAGTAAACCAACGTCCCATCTTTGCTTATTCAAGGTCAGTGACCGGGAGCCCTCTCCTGAGGAAGGTTCTCTCTCATTGCTATCGCTAGAAAGCTCCTGGACACGCTGTACCAAAGGCTGCCTCCCGAATGTGGTTCCTTCCTGTGGGTCTCGTCAGGCTGAGGACAGTCGTCTATTTCCTCCCCCTCTGAGTAGGACTAAACTTGTCTTTTACTAACGTCTCTTTACGGTGCTGATGACGTTTCTCACCTGGGCTGCTGCTGCGCCCACGTATCCTTTCACGGTGGTCGGATACTCATCATTTTACCTTTCTGAGGGAGAAGGGTGCAGTGATTAGGTTGTCACTCTGTATTATGTCATTTTGTCATGAGTTTTTGAATTCATATTAAAATGGGCTCTCATTCCCACTCTGTGACGTCATTCAGAACCCTCACCTTGCCGCAGCGCACTTTTAAGGTCCCTCCCAGAGTCACTTTGAAATGTGATGAGCTGGTCCTCACATTCCTGTCAGCTATACATCCAGAGCCCCAAGGGGAAACCCTACCACTGAGCAGAACACCTTTTCACTGCCTGGGTGATCTAGGCCCCTTCACCTCTTGGTTTTTTGAATTTCTTAGTTGTAAAATCACGAAGGCTCTATGAATTAACATTTGGGGCAGGGCAAGGTGAAGAAGAACGTGTCTTTGCTTTTATTCTTCCCGACTGGAGTGCCTTCCCTCTCCTCTCCATAGGTCCCAATTTCACTTCCCCTTCAGGCCCACTGCCAAGGAGCCTTCCCCGATCCCCCAGTCCACACAAATCCCTGCCTTTCCAACTGTGGAATCTGTAGGGTCGGTGCCAAACAGCATAGCTGTCTCTTAGGTTGGCATCTTGCCTTTCAAGCCCATCTCAGAATGAGGGTCTCTGGCCCTCCCATGCCAGCCCACAGGTACATTCCACGGGAAGTGGCTACTTGACTGGGGCATGGATAGGGAGGGGCTAGATGTGAGGGCCAGAGGTAGGGTGCCCCTCTGCCTCCACCCTGCTCTCCTGCACAGGAGAGCCTGAAGCCTGCCCCTTTAAGTCGCAGATTCCGTAGGTGACCCCACTGGCAGTTGATGACCTCACAGTTCCACCATTTCCATGGCAGCGTGACGTCACTGGGAGAAGCACTCCTAACGGTCAGTTTGTGACCAGATACCAGTCTGGCTGCCTGAGAGAGACAGGATGTTCTTTGACCAGATCATCTCTATTCAGTGTGACTTATCATCTGTGCCCTGGGAGGGCTGCCCAGCAGGTAGGCCTAGGCTGGACATCCGCACAAGAGTCACTGGGGTGCCCACAGCCTCACCTGGCTGCCCACGTGTTCTTTCCGGGCTTGCCCGCAATACCTCAGAACTTCCCCAGCTGTTAACTAATACCAGTTACTAATTCCTGCTCACTGCTGAGGACAAGTGAGATGTCATCCCTGGGCAAGTGTTCAGAGAGTTTCTAATCTTTATGGCTGGAGCCTTCCCCACCACACACACCCCCCCCGCCCTTGGGCTCCAAACGCTTCCCTTCTGGACCCTTTCCTGATTGGCCTCTTGACAAAAGTCAAGTGCATTTTTGTGTAAATGGAGCAGTTTGAGGAAGAGCTGTTGAGGGCCACTCATAACCTCACCTTCAAGCCTGGGCACCTTCACCACGCTGTCCACACGGGGTCCCCTCAGACACATCCCAGACTGAGCCGCTGAGTAGCGGGGGAAAGGGTGTCATACCGATGGGAAGGGCGGAAGAAGAGCCAAGGGGAGGGAGAAAGGGACACCGAGACCTAAACGGCTGAGGGAAAGATGTGCCAGGAGGTTGCGCCGATGGGCGCCTAGACTAGGTACCCGCCACCTGGCCTGAACCTCCTGGTCGCTCTGCTTCGGTATTTGGCCTTTTTCAAATCTACATGAAAGTGTCAGAGGGCTAGAGGTCAGCATGGTTGAAAAATGGCAATACAAATGGGGCTCAAGGGGAGAGGGGTTCTTAACTGATTCGTGTTAGGTCATTTTTCCCAAAACTTGAAAGGTATTCCCATTAAAGCCGCCTCAGAAGTGACACACTTTCACAGATGTGTCCTCTGTTGTGGAAGGGAGAGATGGAGGGGATCCTGACTGCAACCATTTTCAGGTTCTACTGTTCTTTTTCTGGGAACGGGGAACAGATTTCCCGGTCTCCTGCTGCCAACAGGCTCCACAGAATTGCTTTTGCAGCCAACATCCCTTTCTCTAGGGGACTCACAGAGGGGAGGGGATGGGCCAGGTCTGGGTTTTTAGGTGCCAAGCAGATCAACTGGCTTCGGCCAGAAACTGAGAGACACGTGACGGCGGGAAGGCCCTGGCAGGACACTGTGTACAGGAGGAGTGACCGATCAGTTCTGGTTTTCTTCCCAGCAGCAGCGGCCTCCCCCTCTCCGACACCTGGTCACTATCATGCCTTCTACCGAGGGCCTGGCGAAACCCAGCTGAGCTGGCATGGAGAGACATACTGCCTGGCTGGTAGCTACCGGCTCTATGGGGATGCGGCTTTGGCCACCCCAGCCACGGGGCCAGCGGAGAAGCCAGTCCCCAGGCAGGCCCGCAAGAGGCAGCGAGCTGCGGCTGAGTCCGACGAGGAGCTAGGTGCGCCCCCACCCAAAATTCGGCGGCTGACACCTGAGGAGCGTGCTGGCAGAGCCACCCCAGCAGAGGTGGAGGGAGAGGTGCCAGTCCCCAGGCGGGCTCCGAAGCGACGTCCAACGTCGACAGACCCAGACGAAGAACAACTAGGCTGCCCCCCCCGCAAAGTTCGGCGCATGACACCTTAGAAGCTTGCCGGCTGAGCCACTCCTGTAAGGAGGGCACGGGATTAACTGTCTGAAAGAGCTTGACTACCAAACCGTCTTGACTTTCTTTCCTCAGGCCCCTATCCCACACCTGCCACCCTCACGTCCAGCAGAACACTGCATCCCTACACCCTGTCCAACAAGTCTCTCAGGCAAAAAAAAAAAAACCCTCAGCTCTCCCCTGCTCGCTCCCATCACCCTCTGCCTCTCCTCCTCACCCTACGTTAAGAGGACAGCAGGTCCCACCACCTCATCCTGCCCCCCTTTCAAGACCGGGCCCTACCCATCTCCGCTCATCCCCCACACCTCCAGGCCTCCCCTCAATGCCGTGTCTGTCCTCATGCCACAAATAGGCAAGCTGCCTAAAAAAAAAAAAGTTCATTTCACCCAGCTTCCTTCACCTCCACTACCTGCCCGTCCCCCCTCTATCTATCCTTTCATCTCCTGAGTTCTCGCGGGGTAGTCAGCAGCCCTATTTTCACCTCCTCATTTGCTGTTCACTCCTCAATCTGTTGACTCTACAGAAAAGTGTTCACATCTGTTGTACCACACTGTCCTGCAGTCAACTCATTTCCAAATCAAATGCCTTCTTTATCTTTTACAGCTGGATTGTCAGCATCATCGGACCATCAGACAGAGCTAACAGACCTGGGACTTCTGTCTGACACGCCGCTCTCCTTAATTAGCCCATTTCTCTCACTCTATCGTTAATTGCCCCCCACACGCGCCCAGTACATAAGGTTAATATTTTTCCCAAATCCCCTCGTAGGCACTCCCTTTCCTCTTCACCGGTAGCTTTCTTCTGCATTAAACTTTTTGTTTGAGATAACTTGGAGACTCACGTGCAGTGGTGTTAAGAATGTGAGATACTACGCACCCCTCGCCCAATCTCCCTCAGTGGTAACCTCTGACAAAACTGTACTAAAATAAATACCACAGCCAGGACACTGACATTAATTCAGTAAGACACAGAACAGTTCCGTTACCACAGGGACTCCACACGCGGGCCCCTTGTAGCCACAGTCCTCATCCCACCAACCATGCCTCTTAAAAGACGGACCTATAAGACACGCTTAGGTGGCTTCTTCGTAAAACTTCTCACACCCACTGAGGGGACATGCCGGGTTTGAGGACTGTGGGGAAGCGCTCCAGAAAGCTCTAAACTGTGCCCAGCTGAGAACCACTGCTCACACTCTCGCCATCCAGTTATCAGTTACTCCTGTAATCTTATTTTTCCTAGAAGATGCTCTCTAAACCTGGGTCTGAAGTCCTAATATTCTCCAGAGCCACTGGCAAGTTGAACTGACCCACTAGCTACCAACACCAGAAAATCCTAGGGCTCCCAAAACCAAGCCCATCCAGTTTCCCTCATCTACATCTGGTCTCCTCTTCCTCCTCTTCCTAACCTTGAGCTCGTTCATTCACTGAATGCAATACTGAATGTGTATTAACTGCTCCAGGTGCCAGGGCAGCAACCTAACTCAATGCTCACCGAACTCCTATATGCCTGGCCGCTATCGCACACACCCTCCGTGCTGCTCAGGCTTCTGGGCCTCAGCTGGGCTCGCAGAGCTCACGAGTGTCATGTGCTTGCCTCCTGCCACCTTCCGTGAGCATCTGCGAAGCGAGTGCCCATTCTGCCCCCACTCCCTGCTCCTGACCACTCCCACCGACACACGGAGAGGCTGCCCTCGTACAAGCCTCTCTGGGGAGACTGGGAGCCCCTTACCTCACTGTACACAACGTCTGCTCCACGATCCAGGGCATGCAGCCGCACGGGGAGAGTCCCTACCCGAACCACGGGGGCTAAGATGAGTTTGTTGCTGTAGCACAGTGAGAGGCCGTCCACAATCACTCCTCCTCCGCTACAGCCTGAAGAGAGGGAAAGCAAGAGAAAGTCAAATGAAGGAAACCTCTTCTGTTATCCAGGGCAGGCCCTCCTTCTTCCTTTCAACACACACCACTTTGTTTTCCTTTCCGCTGAACATAAAAATAATGCTCAGTCATTCATCCAATAAATATTTCTCAAGTGCCTAGTCTGGGCCAGTCACTCTCCTGTCTTTTGGGATACCTTACGGGGGGGTGAGGGGGGGCGGGGGGCGGGAAGACTAAAATGCCTGCTCTGGGATCTGGGAGAGCTTTCCTTCTGGTGAGGGCGGCAGCGAACATTAAGCACAACAAGTAAAGTAGAGTATTTAGTATGTTGGAAAACTGGTAGCGCTGTAGACAAGAAAACAGCAGGGAGAAAGGTGATTGAAAATGAAGGGGATGGGTTAAAAGTTTCTTCCAATTTATGAGATGTAATTGACATATAACATTATATTAGTTTACGGTATACAACATAATGATTTGATCTATGTGTACTGCAAAATGAGTATCACGATAAGTTTAGTTAACATTCACCACCTCACACACTTAAAATTTTAATTTTCTCGTCATGACAATTTTTAAGATGTACTCTCTTAGCAACATTCAGACATACAATATAGTAGTGCTAACTATATTCACCATGCTGTACATGACATCCCTGAAACTTTGAACCACCTTCACAGGTTAAGATTTTAAACAAAGAAGAGAAGAATATTGGCTTCAGTGAGAACATAGGATTTGAGTTAGCCAAGTTGGTATCTAGTGGAGGAGTGCACAGCAGAGGAAGCAGCCAGTGCAAAGGCCCTCGGGCAGCAGCTTCACTGGTGTGTCACAGGAACAGCAAGGATGCCAACTTGGCTGGAGCACAGAAAGGAGAAGAGAGAGTAACGGAAGTCAGATACATGATGTGACAGCAGTAAGCAGATAGGACACGGTCGTCAGAGCCCTCCGTATGGCCTTGTAGGACACTCCACAGACTTTGTTAGCTCTTTACAAAATTAGAGCCAATAAAAGGGTTTTCAGTAGAGGGGAGGCATGACTGATCATGGTTTTTTTTGTTGTTGTTGTTGTTTTTACCACAGTCACAGTGATTGCTCTATGAAGAGCAGACTACTGGGGGCCAGGGTAGGCACAGAGATCAATTAGAAGGCTCTTCGGTAGCCAACGGGAGAGGTGACGGTGCTCAGGCTGGGCACCTGGTAGTGGAGGCAGTGAGACGGGGTCACATTCTAAAGCTACTTCGAAGGTAGAGGTAACAGACGTAAAAGAAAATTAAAAACCCCATATCCGTACTTAACGGAGATAATTGTTAATCTATTTATTCTAAGCAAATACGGTCCCTCTAAAAAGTCATAAAGCTAGCAAAGTATGCTCTGCCCAGAGTTAGTGGTACAGGCTCCTCTTTCTTTTACTCCTCAGCCCATTCCAGTCTGGCCTCCACCACCACCACTCTGCCAAAACTGCTCTGATTGAAGTGAAGTCACCAAAGTCACCTCAGAGTTGCTCCATCTACTCGACACTTATTCATCCTCGATCTTGTTTCGCTAACAGTTGGTGACTTTGTGGGGCCTCCGTCGCCATCTTTGATCTTTCTCCTCCCTGGGCTTCCCTGACCCTGCACTCTCCTGATTTTTAGCCTACCTCTTTGCCCCTGCTTTTTGGTCTTCCTTGCCGGTTTTACCTCCTCTGCTCACAGGTTGAGGTTCCTCCTTAGCCTTAGGCCTTCTTCCTTTCTAATGCCACACACATTCCCTTGCGAATTTATTAGCTCCCGTGGATTAAAATATCTGTGAGAGGCTGGTAACTTCCAGAGGTATCTCAGCCTCACACCAAATGCTCAATCACACCCCCACTCAGATGGCTTAGGAGTATGTTACACTAAATGAAATAAATTTTTTAAAGTCAATCTTTTTTCTTGAACGGCCTTCTCTGTCTTCATTTAGTCACCAACAGGCATTTCTGGGACCCCTATGATATGCCAAGCCCTGGTTGCACTAGAGTTAAAATGATGAGGTGAGGTACAGTACAAGAGAGGCTTACATAAGGGGAACTTACAACTGTGCGTGAAGTTACAACTGTGTATAGTGCCATGAGGAGCAGCTGCATGAGGTTATCGGAGTCTATGTCAGACGGGGGACTGAGGAGGAAGGATTTCCCTTATTACCTCCTGGTTCACCTCCTCTGCAACAGCCCCAGTAAACCAACGTCCCATCTTTGCTTATTCAAGGTCAGTGACCGGGAGCCCTCTCCTGAGGAAGGTTCTCTCTCATTGCTATCGCTAGAAAGCTCCTGGACACGCTGTACCAAAGGCTGCCTCCCGAATGTGGTTCCTTCCTGTGGGTCTCGTCAGGCTGAGGACAGTCGTCTATTTCCTCCCCCTCTGAGTAGGACTAAACTTGTCTTTTACTAACGTCTCTTTACGGTGCTGATGACGTTTCTCACCTGGGCTGCTGCTGCGCCCACGTATCCTTTCACGGTGGTCGGATACTCATCATTTTACCTTTCTGAGGGAGAAGGGTGCAGTGATTAGGTTGTCACTCTGTATTATGTCATTTTGTCATGAGTTTTTGAATTCATATTAAAATGGGCTCTCATTCCCACTCTGTGACGTCATTCAGAACCCTCACCTTGCCGCAGCGCACTTTTAAGGTCCCTCCCAGAGTCACTTTGAAATGTGATGAGCTGGTCCTCACATTCCTGTCAGCTATACATCCAGAGCCCCAAGGGGAAACCCTACCACTGAGCAGAACACCTTTTCACTGCCTGGGTGATCTAGGCCCCTTCACCTCTTGGTTTTTTGAATTTCTTAGTTGTAAAATCACGAAGGCTCTATGAATTAACATTTGGGGCAGGGCAAGGTGAAGAAGAACGTGTCTTTGCTTTTATTCTTCCCGACTGGAGTGCCTTCCCTCTCCTCTCCATAGGTCCCAATTTCACTTCCCCTTCAGGCCCACTGCCAAGGAGCCTTCCCCGATCCCCCAGTCCACACAAATCCCTGCCTTTCCAACTGTGGAATCTGTAGGGTCGGTGCCAAACAGCATAGCTGTCTCTTAGGTTGGCATCTTGCCTTTCAAGCCCATCTCAGAATGAGGGTCTCTGGCCCTCCCATGCCAGCCCACAGGTACATTCCACGGGAAGTGGCTACTTGACTGGGGCATGGATAGGGAGGGGCTAGATGTGAGGGCCAGAGGTAGGGTGCCCCTCTGCCTCCACCCTGCTCTCCTGCACAGGAGAGCCTGAAGCCTGCCCCTTTAAGTCGCAGATTCCGTAGGTGACCCCACTGGCAGTTGATGACCTCACAGTTCCACCATTTCCATGGCAGCGTGACGTCACTGGGAGAAGCACTCCTAACGGTCAGTTTGTGACCAGATACCAGTCTGGCTGCCTGAGAGAGACAGGATGTTCTTTGACCAGATCATCTCTATTCAGTGTGACTTATCATCTGTGCCCTGGGAGGGCTGCCCAGCAGGTAGGCCTAGGCTGGACATCCGCACAAGAGTCACTGGGGTGCCCACAGCCTCACCTGGCTGCCCACGTGTTCTTTCCGGGCTTGCCCGCAATACCTCAGAACTTCCCCAGCTGTTAACTAATACCAGTTACTAATTCCTGCTCACTGCTGAGGACAAGTGAGATGTCATCCCTGGGCAAGTGTTCAGAGAGTTTCTAATCTTTATGGCTGGAGCCTTCCCCACCACACACACCCCCCCCCGCCCTTGGGCTCCAAACGCTTCCCTTCTGGACCCTTTCCTGATTGGCCTCTTGACAAAAGTCAAGTGCATTTTTGTGTAAATGGAGCAGTTTGAGGAAGAGCTGTTGAGGGCCACTCATAACCTCACCTTCAAGCCTGGGCACCTTCACCACGCTGTCCACACGGGGTCCCCTCAGACACATCCCAGACTGAGCCGCTGAGTAGCGGGGGAAAGGGTGTCATACCGATGGGAAGGGCGGAAGAAGAGCCAAGGGGAGGGAGAAAGGGACACCGAGACCTAAACGGCTGAGGGAAAGATGTGCCAGGAGGTTGCGCCGATGGGCGCCTAGACTAGGTACCCGCCACCTGGCCTGAACCTCCTGGTCGCTCTGCTTCGGTATTTGGCCTTTTTCAAATCTACATGAAAGTGTCAGAGGGCTAGAGGTCAGCATGGTTGAAAAATGGCAATACAAATGGGGCTCAAGGGGAGAGGGGTTCTTAACTGATTCGTGTTAGGTCATTTTTCCCAAAACTTGAAAGGTATTCCCATTAAAGCCGCCTCAGAAGTGACACACTTTCACAGATGTGTCCTCTGTTGTGGAAGGGAGAGATGGAGGGGATCCTGACTGCAACCATTTTCAGGTTCTACTGTTCTTTTTCTGGGAACGGGGAACAGATTTCCCGGTCTCCTGCTGCCAACAGGCTCCACAGAATTGCTTTTGCAGCCAACATCCCTTTCTCTAGGGGACTCACAGAGGGGAGGGGATGGGCCAGGTCTGGGTTTTTAGGTGCCAAGCAGATCAACTGGCTTCGGCCAGAAACTGAGAGACACGTGACGGCGGGAAGGCCCTGGCAGGACACTGTGTACAGGAGGAGTGACCGATCAGTTCTGGTTTTCTTCCCAGCAGCAGCGGCCTCCCCCTCTCCGACACCTGGTCACTATCATGCCTTCTACCGAGGGCCTGGCGAAACCCAGCTGAGCTGGCATGGAGAGACATACTGCCTGGCTGGTAGCTACCGGCTCTATGGGGATGCGCCTTTGGCCACCCCAGCCACGGGGCCAGCGGAGAAGCCAGTCCCCAGGCAGGCCCGCAAGAGGCAGCGAGCTGCGGCTGAGTCCGACGAGGAGCTAGGTGCGCCCCCACCCAAAATTCGGCGGCTGACACCTGAGGAGCGTGCTGGCAGAGCCACCCCAGCAGAGGTGGAGGGAGAGGTGCCAGTCCCCAGGCGGGCTCCGAAGCGACGTCCAACGTCGACAGACCCAGACGAAGAACAACTAGGCTGCCCCCCCCGCAAAGTTCGGCGCATGACACCTTAGAAGCTTGCCGGCTGAGCCACTCCTGTAAGGAGGGCACGGGATTAACTGTCTGAAAGAGCTTGACTACCAAACCGTCTTGACTTTCTTTCCTCAGGCCCCTATCCCACACCTGCCACCCTCACGTCCAGCAGAACACTGCATCCCTACACCCTGTCCAACAAGTCTCTCAGGCAAAAAAAAAAAAACCCTCAGCTCTCCCCTGCTCGCTCCCATCACCCTCTGCCTCTCCTCCTCACCCTACGTTAAGAGGACAGCAGGTCCCACCACCTCATCCTGCCCCCCTTTCAAGACCGGGCCCTACCCATCTCCGCTCATCCCCCACACCTCCAGGCCTCCCCTCAATGCCGTGTCTGTCCTCATGCCACAAATAGGCAAGCTGCCTAAAAAAAAAAAAGTTCATTTCACCCAGCTTCCTTCACCTCCACTACCTGCCCGTCCCCCCTCTATCTATCCTTTCATCTCCTGAGTTCTCGCGGGGTAGTCAGCAGCCCTATTTTCACCTCCTCATTTGCTGTTCACTCCTCAATCTGTTGACTCTACAGAAAAGTGTTCACATCTGTTGTACCACACTGTCCTGCAGTCAACTCATTTCCAAATCAAATGCCTTCTTTATCTTTTACAGCTGGATTGTCAGCATCATCGGACCATCAGACAGAGCTAACAGACCTGGGACTTCTGTCTGACACGCCGCTCTCCTTAATTAGCCCATTTCTCTCACTCTATCGTTAATTGCCCCCCACACGCGCCCAGTACATAAGGTTAATATTTTTCCCAAATCCCCTCGTAGGCACTCCCTTTCCTCTTCACCGGTAGCTTTCTTCTGCATTAAACTTTTTGTTTGAGATAACTTGGAGACTCACGTGCAGTGGTGTTAAGAATGTGAGATACTACGCACCCCTCGCCCAATCTCCCTCAGTGGTAACCTCTGACAAAACTGTACTAAAATAAATACCACAGCCAGGACACTGACATTAATTCAGTAAGACACAGAACAGTTCCGTTACCACAGGGACTCCACACGCGGGCCCCTTGTAGCCACAGTCCTCATCCCACCAACCATGCCTCTTAAAAGACGGACCTATAAGACACGCTTAGGTGGCTTCTTCGTAAAACTTCTCACACCCACTGAGGGGACATGCCGGGTTTGAGGACTGTGGGGAAGCGCTCCAGAAAGCTCTAAACTGTGCCCAGCTGAGAACCACTGCTCACACTCTCGCCATCCAGTTATCAGTTACTCCTGTAATCTTATTTTTCCTAGAAGATGCTCTCTAAACCTGGGTCTGAAGTCCTAATATTCTCCAGAGCCACTGGCAAGTTGAACTGACCCACTAGCTACCAACACCAGAAAATCCTAGGGCTCCCAAAACCAAGCCCATCCAGTTTCCCTCATCTACATCTGGTCTCCTCTTCCTCCTCTTCCTAACCTTGAGCTCGTTCATTCACTGAATGCAATACTGAATGTGTATTAACTGCTCCAGGTGCCAGGGCAGCAACCTAACTCAATGCTCACCGAACTCCTATATGCCTGGCCGCTATCGCACACACCCTCCGTGCTGCTCAGGCTTCTGGGCCTCAGCTGGGCTCGCAGAGCTCACGAGTGTCATGTGCTTGCCTCCTGCCACCTTCCGTGAGCATCTGCGAAGCGAGTGCCCATTCTGCCCCCACTCCCTGCTCCTGACCACTCCCACCGACACACGGAGAGGCTGCCCTCGTACAAGCCTCTCTGGGGAGACTGGGAGCCCCTTACCTCACTGTACACAACGTCTGCTCCACGATCCAGGGCATGCAGCCGCACGGGGAGAGTCCCTACCCGAACCACGGGGGCTAAGATGAGTTTGTTGCTGTAGCACAGTGAGAGGCCGTCCACAATCACTCCTCCTCCGCTACAGCCTGAAGAGAGGGAAAGCAAGAGAAAGTCAAATGAAGGAAACCTCTTCTGTTATCCAGGGCAGGCCCTCCTTCTTCCTTTCAACACACACCACTTTGTTTTCCTTTCCGCTGAACATAAAAATAATGCTCAGTCATTCATCCAATAAATATTTCTCAAGTGCCTAGTCTGGGCCAGTCACTCTCCTGTCTTTTGGGATACCTTACGGGGGGGTGAGGGGGGGCGGGGGGCGGGAAGACTAAAATGCCTGCTCTGGGATCTGGGAGAGCTTTCCTTCTGGTGAGGGCGGCAGCGAACATTAAGCACAACAAGTAAAGTAGAGTATTTAGTATGTTGGAAAACTGGTAGCGCTGTAGACAAGAAAACAGCAGGGAGAAAGGTGATTGAAAATGAAGGGGATGGGTTAAAAGTTTCTTCCAATTTATGAGATGTAATTGACATATAACATTATATTAGTTTACGGTATACAACATAATGATTTGATCTATGTGTACTGCAAAATGAGTATCACGATAAGTTTAGTTAACATTCACCACCTCACACACTTAAAATTTTAATTTTCTCGTCATGACAATTTTTAAGATGTACTCTCTTAGCAACATTCAGACATACAATATAGTAGTGCTAACTATATTCACCATGCTGTACATGACATCCCTGAAACTTTGAACCACCTTCACAGGTTAAGATTTTAAACAAAGAAGAGAAGAATATTGGCTTCAGTGAGAACATAGGATTTGAGTTAGCCAAGTTGGTATCTAGTGGAGGAGTGCACAGCAGAGGAAGCAGCCAGTGCAAAGGCCCTCGGGCAGCAGCTTCACTGGTGTGTCACAGGAACAGCAAGGATGCCAACTTGGCTGGAGCACAGAAAGGAGAAGAGAGAGTAACGGAAGTCAGATACATGATGTGACAGCAGTAAGCAGATAGGACACGGTCGTCAGAGCCCTCCGTATGGCCTTGTAGGACACTCCACAGACTTTGTTAGCTCTTTACAAAATTAGAGCCAATAAAAGGGTTTTCAGTAGAGGGGAGGCATGACTGATCATGGTTTTTTTTGTTGTTGTTGTTTTTACCACAGTCACAGTGATTGCTCTATGAAGAGCAGACTACTGGGGGCCAGGGTAGGCACAGAGATCAATTAGAAGGCTCTTCGGTAGCCAACGGGAGAGGTGACGGTGCTCAGGCTGGGCACCTGGTAGTGGAGGCAGTGAGACGGGGTCACATTCTAAAGCTACTTCGAAGGTAGAGGTAACAGACGTAAAAGAAAATTAAAAACCCCATATCCGTACTTAACGGAGATAATTGTTAATCTATTTATTCTAAGCAAATACGGTCCCTCTAAAAAGTCATAAAGCTAGCAAAGTATGCTCTGCCCAGAGTTAGTGGTACAGGCTCCTCTTTCTTTTACTCCTCAGCCCATTCCAGTCTGGCCTCCACCACCACCACTCTGCCAAAACTGCTCTGATTGAAGTGAAGTCACCAAAGTCACCTCAGAGTTGCTCCATCTACTCGACACTTATTCATCCTCGATCTTGTTTCGCTAACAGTTGGTGACTTTGTGGGGCCTCCGTCGCCATCTTTGATCTTTCTCCTCCCTGGGCTTCCCTGACCCTGCACTCTCCTGATTTTTAGCCTACCTCTTTGCCCCTGCTTTTTGGTCTTCCTTGCCGGTTTTACCTCCTCTGCTCACAGGTTGAGGTTCCTCCTTAGCCTTAGGCCTTCTTCCTTTCTAATGCCACACACATTCCCTTGCGAATTTATTAGCTCCCGTGGATTAAAATATCTGTGAGAGGCTGGTAACTTCCAGAGGTATCTCAGCCTCACACCAAATGCTCAATCACACCCCCACTCAGATGGCTTAGGAGTATGTTACACTAAATGAAATAAATTTTTTAAAGTCAATCTTTTTTCTTGAACGGCCTTCTCTGTCTTCATTTAGTCACCAACAGGCATTTCTGGGACCCCTATGATATGCCAAGCCCTGGTTGCACTAGAGTTAAAATGATGAGGTGAGGTACAGTACAAGAGAGGCTTACATAAGGGGAACTTACAACTGTGCGTGAAGTTACAACTGTGTATAGTGCCATGAGGAGCAGCTGCATGAGGTTATCGGAGTCTATGTCAGACGGGGGACTGAGGAGGAAGGATTTCCCTTATTACCTCCTGGTTCACCTCCTCTGCAACAGCCCCAGTAAACCAACGTCCCATCTTTGCTTATTCAAGGTCAGTGACCGGGAGCCCTCTCCTGAGGAAGGTTCTCTCTCATTGCTATCGCTAGAAAGCTCCTGGACACGCTGTACCAAAGGCTGCCTCCCGAATGTGGTTCCTTCCTGTGGGTCTCGTCAGGCTGAGGACAGTCGTCTATTTCCTCCCCCTCTGAGTAGGACTAAACTTGTCTTTTACTAACGTCTCTTTACGGTGCTGATGACGTTTCTCACCTGGGCTGCTGCTGCGCCCACGTATCCTTTCACGGTGGTCGGATACTCATCATTTTACCTTTCTGAGGGAGAAGGGTGCAGTGATTAGGTTGTCACTCTGTATTATGTCATTTTGTCATGAGTTTTTGAATTCATATTAAAATGGGCTCTCATTCCCACTCTGTGACGTCATTCAGAACCCTCACCTTGCCGCAGCGCACTTTTAAGGTCCCTCCCAGAGTCACTTTGAAATGTGATGAGCTGGTCCTCACATTCCTGTCAGCTATACATCCAGAGCCCCAAGGGGAAACCCTACCACTGAGCAGAACACCTTTTCACTGCCTGGGTGATCTAGGCCCCTTCACCTCTTGGTTTTTTGAATTTCTTAGTTGTAAAATCACGAAGGCTCTATGAATTAACATTTGGGGCAGGGCAAGGTGAAGAAGAACGTGTCTTTGCTTTTATTCTTCCCGACTGGAGTGCCTTCCCTCTCCTCTCCATAGGTCCCAATTTCACTTCCCCTTCAGGCCCACTGCCAAGGAGCCTTCCCCGATCCCCCAGTCCACACAAATCCCTGCCTTTCCAACTGTGGAATCTGTAGGGTCGGTGCCAAACAGCATAGCTGTCTCTTAGGTTGGCATCTTGCCTTTCAAGCCCATCTCAGAATGAGGGTCTCTGGCCCTCCCATGCCAGCCCACAGGTACATTCCACGGGAAGTGGCTACTTGACTGGGGCATGGATAGGGAGGGGCTAGATGTGAGGGCCAGAGGTAGGGTGCCCCTCTGCCTCCACCCTGCTCTCCTGCACAGGAGAGCCTGAAGCCTGCCCCTTTAAGTCGCAGATTCCGTAGGTGACCCCACTGGCAGTTGATGACCTCACAGTTCCACCATTTCCATGGCAGCGTGACGTCACTGGGAGAAGCACTCCTAACGGTCAGTTTGTGACCAGATACCAGTCTGGCTGCCTGAGAGAGACAGGATGTTCTTTGACCAGATCATCTCTATTCAGTGTGACTTATCATCTGTGCCCTGGGAGGGCTGCCCAGCAGGTAGGCCTAGGCTGGACATCCGCACAAGAGTCACTGGGGTGCCCACAGCCTCACCTGGCTGCCCACGTGTTCTTTCCGGGCTTGCCCGCAATACCTCAGAACTTCCCCAGCTGTTAACTAATACCAGTTACTAATTCCTGCTCACTGCTGAGGACAAGTGAGATGTCATCCCTGGGCAAGTGTTCAGAGAGTTTCTAATCTTTATGGCTGGAGCCTTCCCCACCACACACACCCCCCGCCCTTGGGCTCCAAACGCTTCCCTTCTGGACCCTTTCCTGATTGGCCTCTTGACAAAAGTCAAGTGCATTTTTGTGTAAATGGAGCAGTTTGAGGAAGAGCTGTTGAGGGCCACTCATAACCTCACCTTCAAGCCTGGGCACCTTCACCACGCTGTCCACACGGGGTCCCCTCAGACACATCCCAGACTGAGCCGCTGAGTAGCGGGGGAAAGGGTGTCATACCGATGGGAAGGGCGGAAGCAGAGCCAAGGGGAGTGAGAAAG
This sequence comes from Smutsia gigantea, assembly GCA_032199065.1. Taxonomy (NCBI): domain Eukaryota; kingdom Metazoa; phylum Chordata; class Mammalia; order Pholidota; family Manidae; genus Smutsia; species Smutsia gigantea. The sequence continues at coordinate 24,833 of JAVSCE010009538.1, forward strand.
GGACACCGAGACCTAAACGGCTGAGGGAAAGATGTGCCAGGAGGTTGCGCCGATGGGCGCCTAGACTAGGTACCCGCCACCTGGCCTGAACCTCCTGGTCGCTCTGCTTCGGTATTTGGCCTTTTTCAAATCTACATGAAAGTGTCAGAGGGCTAGAGGTCAGCATGGTTGAAAAATGGCAATACAAATGGGGCTCAAGGGGAGAGGGGTTCTTAACTGATTCGTGTTAGGTCATTTTTCCCAAAACTTGAAAGGTATTCCCATTAAAGCCGCCTCGGAAGTGACACACTTTCACAGATGTGTCCTCTGTTGTGGAAGGGAGAGATGGAGGGGATCCTGACTGCAACCATTTTCAGGTTCTACTGTTCTTTTTCTGGGAACGGGGAACAGATTTCCCGGTCTCCTGCTGCCAACAGGCTCCACAGAATTGCTTTTGCAGCCAACATCCCTTTCTCTAGGGGACTCATAGAGGGGAGGGGATGGGCCAGGTCTGGGTTTTTAGGTGCCAAGCAAATCAACTGGCTTCGGCCAGAAACTGAGAGACACGTGACGGAGGGAAGGCCCTGGCAGGACACTGTGTACAGGAGGAGTGACCGATCAGTTCTGGTTTTCTTCCCAGCAGCAGCGGCCTCCCCCTCTCCGACACCTGGTCACTATCACGCCTTCTACCGAGGGCCTGGCGAAACCCAGCTGAGCTGGCATGGAGAGACATACTGCCTGGCTGGTGGCTACCGGCTCTATGGGGATGCGCCTATGGCCACCCCAGCCACGGGGCCAGCGGAGAAGCCAGTCCCCAGGCAGGCCCGCAAGAGGCAGCGAGCTGCGGCCGAGTCCGACGAGGAGCTAGGTGCCCCCCCGCCCAAAATTCGGCGGCTGACACCTGAGGAGCGTGCTGGCAGAGCCACCCCAGCAGAGGTGGAGGGAGAGGTGCCAGTCCCCAGGCGGGCTCCGAAGCGACGTCCAACGTCGACAGACCCAGACGAAGAACAACTAGGCTGCCCACCCGGCAAAGTTCGGCGCATGACACCTTAGAAGCTTGCCGGCTGAGCCACTCCTGTAAGGAGGGCACGGGATTAACTGTCTGAAAGAGCTTGACTACCAAACCGTCTTGACTTTCTTTCCTCAGGCCCCTATCCCACACCTGCCACCCTCACGTCCAGCAGAACACTGGATCCCTACACCCTGTCCAACAAGTCTCTCAGGCAAAACCCCTCAGCTCTCCCCTGCTCGCTCCCATCACCCTCTGCCTCTCCTCCTCACCCTACGTTAAGAGGACAGCAGGTCCCACCACCTCATCCTGCCCCCCTTCCAATACCGGGTCCTACCCAACTCCGCTCATCCCCCACACCTCCAGGCCTCCCCTCAATGCCGGGTCTGTCCTCATGCCACAAATAGGCAAGCTGCCTAAAAAGAAAAAGTTCATTTCACCCAGCTTCCTTCACCTCCACTACCTGCCCGTCCCCCCTCTATCTATCCTTTCACCTCCTGAGTTCTCGCGGGGTAGTCAGCAGCCCTATTTTCACCTCCTCATTTGCTGTTCACTCCTCAATCTGTTGACTCTACAGAAAAGTGTTCACATCTGTTGTACCACACTGTCCTGCAGTCAACTCATTTCCAAATCAAATGCCTTCTTTATCTTTTACAGCTGGATTGTCGGCATCATCGGACCATCAGACAGAGCTAACAGACCTGGGACTTCTGCCTGACACGCCGCTCTCCTTAATTAGCCCATTTCTCTCACTCTATCGTTAATTGCCCCCCACACGCGCCCAGTACATAAGGTTAATATTCTTCCCAAATCCCCTCGTAGGCACTCCCTTTCCTCTTCACCGGTAGCTTTCTTCTGCATTAAACTTTTTGTTTGTGATAACTTGGAGACTCACGTGCAGTGGTGTTAAGAATGTGAGATACTACGCACCCCTCGCCCAATCTCCCTCAGTGGTAACCTCTGACAAAACTGTACTAAAATAAATACCACAGCCAGGACACTGACATTAATTCAGTAAGACACAGAACAGTTCCGTTACCACAGGGACTCCACACGCGGGCCCCTTGTAGCCACAGTCCTCATCCCACCACCCGTGCCTCTTAAAAGACGGACCTATAAGACACGCTTAGGTGGCTTCTCCGTAAAACTTCTCACACCCACTGAGGGGACATGCCGGGATTGAGGACTGTGGGGAAGCGCTCCAGAAAGCTCTAAACTGTGCCCAGCTGAGAACCACTGCTCACACTCTCGCCATCCAGTTATCAGTTACTCCTGTAATCTTATTTTTCCTAGAAGATGCTCTCTAAACCTGGGTCTGAAGTCCTAATATTCTCCAGAGCCACTGGCAAGTTGAACTGACCCACTAGCTACCAACACCAGAAAATCCTAGGGCTCCCAAAACCAAGCCCATCCAGTTTCCCTCATCTACATCTGGTCTCCTCTTCCTCCTCTTCCTAACCTTGAGCTCGTTCATTCACTGAATGCAATACTGAATGTGTATTAACTGCTCCAGGTGCCAGGGCAGCAACCTAACTCAATGCTCACCGAACTCCTATATGCCTGGCCGCTATCGCACACACCCTCCGTGCTGCTCAGGCTTCTGGGCCTCAGCTGGGCTCGCAGAGCTCACGAGTGTCATGTGCTTGCCTCCTGCCACCTTCCGTGAGCATCTGCGAAGCGAGTGCCCATTCTGCCCCCACTCCCTGCTCCTGACCACTCCCACCGACACACGGAGAGGCTGCCCTCGTACAAGCCTCTCTGGGGAGACTGGGAGCCCCTTACCTCACTGTACACAACGTCTGCTCCACGATCCAGGGCATGCAGCCGCACGGGGAGAGTCCCTACCCGAACCACGGGGGCTAAGATGAGTTTGTTGCTGTAGCACAGTGAGAGGCCGTCCACAATCACTCCTCCTCCGCTACAGCCTGAAGAGAGGGAAAGCAAGAGAAAGTCAAATGAAGGAAACCTCTTCTGTTATCCAGGGCAGGCCCTCCTTCTTCCTTTCAACACACACCACTTTGTTTTCCTTTCCGCTGAACATAAAAATAATGCTCAGTCATTCATCCCATAAATATTTCTCAAGTGCCTAGTCTGGGCCAGTCACTCTCCTGTCTTTTGGGATACCTTACGGGGGGGTGAGGGGGGGCGGGGGGCGGGAAGACTAAAATGCCTGCTCTGGGATCTGGGAGAGCTTTCCTTCTGGTGAGGGCGGCAGCGAACATTAAGCACAACAAGTAAAGTAGAGTATTTAGTATGTTGGAAAACTGGTAGCGCTGTAGACAAGAAAACAGCAGGGAGAAAGGTGATTGAAAATGAAGGGGATGGGTTAAAAGTTTCTTCCAATTTATGAGATGTAATTGACATATAACATTATATTAGTTTACGGTATACAACATAATGATTTGATCTATGTGTACTGCAAAATGAGTATCACGATAAGTTTAGTTAACATTCACCACCTCACACACTTAAAATTTTAATTTTCTCGTCATGACAATTTTTAAGATGTACTCTCTTAGCAACATTCAGACATACAATATAGTAGTGCTAACTATATTCACCATGCTGTACATGACATCCCTGAAACTTTGAACCACCTTCACAGGTTAAGATTTTAAACAAAGAAGAGAAGAATATTGGCTTCAGTGAGAACATAGGATTTGAGTTAGCCAAGTTGGTATCTAGTGGAGGAGTGCACAGCAGAGGAAGCAGCCAGTGCAAAGGCCCTCGGACAGCAGCTTCACTGGTGTGTCACAGGAACAGCAAGGATGCCAACTTGGCTGGAGCACAGAAAGGAGAAGAGAGAGTAACGGAAGTCAGATACATGATGTGACAGCAGTAAGCAGATAGGACACGGTCGTCAGAGCCCTCCGTATGGCCTTGTAGGACACTCCACAGACTTTGTTAGCTCTTTACAAAATTAGAGCCAATAAAAGGGTTTTCAGTAGAGGGGAGGCATGACTGATCATGGTTTTTTTTGTTGTTGTTGTTTTTACCACAGTCACAGTGATTGCTCTATGAAGAGCAGACTACTGGGGGCCAGGGTAGGCACAGAGATCAATTAGAAGGCTCTTCGGTAGCCAACGGGAGAGGTGACGGTGCTCAGGCTGGGCACCTGGTAGTGGAGGCAGTGAGACGGGGTCACATTCTAAAGCTACTTCGAAGGTAGAGGTAACAGACGTAAAAGAAAATTAAAAACCCCATATCCGTACTTAACGGAGATAATTGTTAATCTATTTATTCTAAGCAAATACGGTCCCTCTAAAAAGTCATAAAGCTAGCAAAGTATGCTCTGCCCAGAGTTAGTGGTACAGGCTCCTCTTTCTTTTACTCCTCAGCCCATTCCAGTCTGGCCTCCACCACCACCACTCTGCCAAAACTGCTCTGATTGAAGTGAAGTCACCAAAGTCACCTCAGAGTTGCTCCATCTACTCGACACTTATTCATCCTCGATCTTGTTTCGCTAACAGTTGGTGACTTTGTGGGGCCTCCGTCGCCATCTTTGATCTTTCTCCTCCCTGGGCTTCCCTGACCCTGCACTCTCCTGATTTTTAGCCTACCTCTTTGCCCCTGCTTTTTGGTCTTCCTTGCCGGTTTTACCTCCTCTGCTCACAGGTTGAGGTTCCTCCTTAGCCTTAGGCCTTCTTCCTTTCTAATGCCACACACATTCCCTTGCGAATTTATTAGCTCCCGTGGATTAAAATATCTGTGAGAGGCTGGTAACTTCCAGAGGTATCTCAGCCTCACACCAAATGCTCAATCACACCCCCACTCAGATGGCTTAGGAGTATGTTACACTAAATGAAATAAATTTTTTAAAGTCAATCTTTTTTCTTGAACGGCCTTCTCTGTCTTCATTTAGTCACCAACAGGCATTTCTGGGACCCCTATGATATGCCAAGCCCTGGTTGCACTAGAGTTAAAATGATGAGGTGAGGTACAGTACAAGAGAGGCTTACATAAGGGGAACTTACAACTGTGCGTGAAGTTACAACTGTGTATAGTGCCATGAGGAGCAGCTGCATGAGGTTATCGGAGTCTATGTCAGACGGGGGACTGAGGAGGAAGGATTTCCCTTATTACCTCCTGGTTCACCTCCTCTGCAACAGCCCCAGTAAACCAACGTCCCATCTTTGCTTATTCAAGGTCAGTGACCGGGAGCCCTCTCCTGAGGAAGGTTCTCTCTCATTGCTATCGCTAGAAAGCTCCTGGACACGCTGTACCAAAGGCTGCCTCCCGAATGTGGTTCCTTCCTGTGGGTCTCGTCAGGCTGAGGACAGTCGTCTATTTCCTCCCCCTCTGAGTAGGACTAAACTTGTCTTTTACTAACGTCTCTTTACGGTGCTGATGACGTTTCTCACCTGGGCTGCTGCTGCGCCCACGTATCCTTTCACGGTGGACGGATACTCATCATTTTACCTTTCTGAGGGAGAAGGGTGCAGTGATTAGGTTGTCACTCTGTATTATGTCATTTTGTCATGAGTTTTTGAATTCATATTAAAATGGGCTCTCATTCCCACTCTGTGACGTCATTCAGAACCCTCACCTTGCCGCAGCGCACTTTTAAGGTCCCTCCCAGAGTCACTTTGAAATGTGATGAGCTGGTCCTCACATTCCTGTCAGCTATACATCCAGAGCCCCAAGGGGAAACCCTACCACTGAGCAGAACACCTTTTCACTGCCTGGGTGATCTAGGCCCCTTCACCTCTTGGTTTTTTGAATTTCTTAGTTGTAAAATCACGAAGGCTCTATGAATTAACATTTGGGGCAGGGCAAGGTGAAGAAGAACGTGTCTTTGCTTTTATTCTTCCCGACTGGAGTGCCTTCCCTCTCCTCTCCATAGGTCCCAATTTCACTTCCCCTTCAGGCCCACTGCCAAGGAGCCTTCCCCGATCCCCCAGTCCACACAAATCCCTGCCTTTCCAACTGTGGAATCTGTAGGGTCAGTGCCAAACAGCATAGCTGTCTCTTAGGTTGGCATCTTGCCTTTCAAGCCCATCTCAGAATGAGGGTCTCTGGCCCTCCCATGCCAGCCCACAGGTACATTCCACAGGAAGTGGCTACTTGACTGGGGCATGGATAGGGAGGGG